>JAPVLO010001305.1:0-135014 GCA_027257055.1 Cephalopachus bancanus | reverse complement strand
AAATGGACCTTGAACAATCATAATGCTATAAGAAAGTGATTGGCAGTAGTGGAAAACTGTCAGGGGAAGAAGGGGGTGGGATTGGACCTCTTTCCAGAAATCCTCACCCCCGATTTCCCCCTACACACCCAAAGTCCTTAAATATTCCCCTTCAACACACCCTGGGGAGAAGACTTTTTTTAAAAAAAATTATTTATTTATTATAAAGATGTGGGGTACAATTCAGGGTTAGGTATGCAAACATTGATCATGCAGGTGCCCTTGTTGATGAGGTATGCCCTCCCTCCCCTAGCAGTTTCCCTCAACTGCCAGTCCCACCCCACCCTTCCCCTGTTTTTTTTTTGCTACTGTCAATCAATTTCTTATAGCATTATAATTGTTCAAGGTCCATTTATGAGTGAGAACATATGGAACTCAGTTCTTTGTTTCTGTGATAATTCACTGAGTATGATCAACTCCAAATCCATCCAATTTGCTGCAAAGTTCATATATTTGTCCTTTATGGCTACATAATATTCCATTGTGTATATGTACCACATTTTAAAAATCCAGTCCAGCTTCAATGAGCAACAGGTTGGTTCCATGTTTTTGCTCTTGTGAATAGAGCTGCAATGAACATACATGTGCAGGTATCTTTTTCGTAGAATAATTTGAATTCCTCTGGGCTTATTCCCAATAGGGAAATTGCTGGGTCATATGGAAGGTCAACTTCTAGTTCTTTCAGAAATCTCCACACTGTCTTCCAAAGAGGTTGTACTAGTCTGCACTCCCACCTGCAGTGTGGAAGCGTTCCTTTTACTCCATATCCTAGCCAGCATCTGTTCTTGTTTGTTTTATTAATGATGGCCATTCTTACAGGGTTAGGTGGTATCTCACTGTGGTTTTGATTTGCATTTCTCTGATGATGAATGAGGCTGAGCACTTTTTTATGTGTCTGTTGGCTGCCCATATTTTAAAAAAAAAAGACGTTTTGAGCACGAGCTCACCTTTCATTCCTTGACTAGTGAATAAAGTTCTGCTTTTCTTTAGTGGCCTCATTCCATTGGCGCTGGGGGCACAGGCAGGAAAAACGCCTATGGAGATCAAGCAACCGTCTTGAGGGTTGGTAACAAACAATTCATGCGTTTTAAATTGTACACTGTTAGAAGCACTGTGATGAAATCTCGTGCTCACCTGCTCCTTTCAGCAGGGATGTAAATCGCCCCTTTATCCAGTGTGTCCTTGCTGTATACACCTCCTGCTTGCTAGTCGTTTAATAGCCATCTCGGCTGTCGGGTCGGCTGTTGCAGTGCTTGTGTTCAAGTCACTCTTATTCTCCTTAACAATGGCCCTCAGGTGCAAGAGTAATGATACTGGCATGTTGTTATAATTGTTCTATTAGTCATTGTTGTTAATTTCTCACTGTCTGATTTGTAAATTAAATTTAATCATAGGTGTTCATGTACATGAAAAAAAACCTATTATATGTAGGACTTAGCACTATCTGCTAATTCAAACATCCACTGGGAGTCTTGGAATGTATTCCCCACCAATGAGGGAGAATATTACAATATCTTCACACTGATTTGATGGGATCTTAGGCCCATGGCAAAATAATAGACAGCAATAAAAAGAAGCAACTCCTAAAAGAGATTTTTAAGAGTTAAAAAGGAATTGCGCCTCATCTGTTTTTGGTGATGCTGGACTAAGTGATTCAGATCTGCTCCTTCTGCAAAGATGAGGTGAAGACTGCATGTGATGGATATAAGAGCCTATTTGAAAGCATTGCAGGGCTAACAAGGGAAGGAGGAATTGTAGGGACACTTTTTTCCATAGAAGCATTTGCTGATACCTAAAAGCACAGATGAGAGATAACTCAGCAGAGCTGTCAGCAGTTTCAGGGTGTATTTGGGGCAGGAGGGAAACGATTCTAGTATTTCCTGAACACCTGCTGTTCATTTGTGTTGGATGGAGACCTACGCAAGGCATTACTGGCCAAAGGACCTTAGCAGACACTGCTCAACACCAAGAGATGGTTCAAATGTGCCCAGCAACATTACTGGTCATGATCCCACACTGAAAACACCCCAAATGCCCCTGAACAGCCAAATAGATAAACAACACCCACACTGTAGAATATTGTTCAGTAATAAAAACGAATGTATTGCCTCTACATACAACATGGATAATCTCACAAACATACTTTTTTGCATTATGCGGTCGAATCGTAAGGAGTGCTGCTGTGTAATCTTCTTTATCCGCAGGTTGTACTAAGGGAAAACTAAACTGTGGTGCTAGATGTCAGAATAGTTGGTACTATGGGACATTAATGGAGAGAATTAAAAAAATTGAGGAGAGACAAGAGGAAAATAGGAAGGAGCTGTTGTCAGAAATGACAGAAATGACAGCAGTAAAGAATACTGTGATGGAAATGAACAACAGACTAATAAGCATGGAAAGCAGAATCAGCCAAGCAGAAGAAAGAATCTCAGAGCTCGAAGACCAAAACACAGAACTAACCCAAACTGTCAAAAGCATAGAAAAGAAGCTCAAAAAGACAGAACAAAACCTGCAAGAGATGAATGATCACTTCAAGAGACCAAACCTGAGAATAATTGGGCTTCCTGAGACAGAAAGAGAAACAGAAGCCACGCTGGAACAAACATTTCATGAAATCATTCAAGAAAACTTCCCTCATCTCATTAAGGATGAAAAAATTCAAACATAAGAGATTCAGAGAACCCCTGCAAGACAACAAACGAGAAGACCAACTCCCAGACACATAATAATTTGCCTAAACAAAGTAGCTATGAAAGGAAAAATCCTAAAGGCAGCAAGAGAAAAAGGCCAGACTACCTACCAGGGAAAACCAATTCGAAGAGCAGCAGATTTATCCACAGAAACCCTTCAGGCCAGAAGAGCCTGGAGCCCTATCTTCAAAGTTCTAAAAGAGAAACAATTTCCACCAAGAATAACCTACCCAGCCAAACTAAGCTTCATTAGTGAGGGAGAATTGAAATCTTTTCCAGACATCCAATCCCTAAGAACCTAGGCTACCACCAGACTACGTCTACAAGAAACACTTACGGAAGTACTGAACACAGAAGAAAAAGAAAAAAGAACAACAGCATTCTTCACAAGAGTACAGGCAAAAGATTAAAAACACACATGAACCAACTCCAAAACCCAAAGAAAGACAACAAATAAACAGGATCAACTCTGTAAGAACCTTATGACAGAGATCAACTCTTGCATTTCAATTATTAGCCTAAATGTGAACGGACTAAATGCACCACTGAAAAGACATAGAATGGCAAAATGGATAAAATGTCATCAGGCAACAATCTATTGCCTTCAAGTGACTCACCTCACTAGAAAGGACACCCACAGACTCAAAGTAAGAGGATGGGAAACAAACTTTCAGGTGAACGGAATACAAAAGAAAGGAGGAGTAGCGATCTTAATTTCAGACAAAATACCCTTCAAGCTATTAAAGATCAAAAAAGATACAGAAGGCCACTACATAATGATAAAAGGCTCAATCCATCAACAAGAAATATCTATCCTAAACATATATGCACCCAACATAGGTGCGCCAACTTTCATAAAGCAACTTCTTGGAAAACTAAAGAAAGATATTGACTCTACCACTATCATAACTGGGGACTTTAATACCCCACTCACAAACCTAGACAGATCATCAGGACAAAAAATCAGCAAGGAGATCCGGAACTTCAATGTGACTTTGGACCAAATGGACTTAATTGATACCTATGGAACACTCCATCCAAAGATCACAGAATACACATTCTACTCATCACCACATGGAACATATTCTAAGATCGATCACATACTTGGCGATAAATCAAGTATATGCAAATTTAAAAGGACCGAAATTCTACCAAACACCTTCTCAGACCACAGTGGAATAAAAATAAACATTGACACCAACAAAGTCCCCCCAAAACCCACAAAGACATGGACACTAAACAGCATGATGCTAAACAACTCTTGGGTCAACGACAAAATCAAAACAGGGATCAAAAGATACCTGGAAACAAATGAAAATGAAGAAACATCTTACCAGAATCTCTGGGATCCTGAAAGCTGTAGTAAGAGGGGAATTTATATCCCTACAAACACACATGAAGAAAATGGAAGGAACAGAAATTCACAACATAACAAGCCACCTAAAGAAGCTGGAAAAGCAAGACCACAAAAACCCTAATTTCAGCAGAAGAATCCAGATCACCCAAATAAAAGCCCAAATCCAGGACATAGAAGACAAAAAGATAATACAAAAAAATCAATGAAACAAAAAGCTGGTTCTTCGAAAGGGTAAACAAGATTGATGGTCCCCTAGCTAGACTGACCAAGAAAAAACGAGAAAAAAACCAAATAAGCATAATTAGAAACACAAAAGATGAAGTCACATCTGACCCTGAAGAAATACAAAAGATCATTAGAGACTACTACGTACACTTGTATGGAAACAAACTTGAAAACCAGAAGGAAATGGAGGACTTTCTGACATCACACAACCTACCTAGGTTGGAACAAGAAGAAATTGAGACCCTAAATAAACCAATAACAATCAAGGAAATCGACTACATAATAAGAAAACTTCCTACAAAAAAAAGCCCTGGTCCAGATGACTTTCCAGCAGAATTCTACAAGACATTCAAGGAGGAGCTGATACCAATCCTACTGAAAGTATTCCAGGTGATTGAAAAAGATGGAACTCTCCCCAAATCATTTTACGAAGCCAACATCACATTGATACCCAAGCCAGGTAAAGATTCAACAAAGAAAGAGAACTACAGGCCAATATCTTTGATGAACATAGATGCTAAAATTCTCAACAAGATCCTAGCAAACCGGATTCAGCAATACATCTCAAAAATCATCCACCATGACCAAGTAGGCTTCATTCCTGGCATGCAAGGCTGGTTCAACATTCGTAAAACCATAAATGTAATTAAATACATCAACAGATGTCAAAACAAAAACCACATGATCATATCACTAGATGCAGAAAAAGCTTTTGATAAAATCCAGCACCCCTTCTTGATAAAAACCCTTGAACATCTAGGCATACGGGGAACATACCTCAAAATAGTAAAAGCCATCTACGAGAAACCCACAGCCAGCATACTCCTAAATGGACAAAAATTGGAACCAATTCCCCTGAAAACTGGAACTAGACAAGGATGCCCACTCTCTCCCCTCCTGTTCAACATAGTATTCGAAGTCCTGGCTAAAGCAATCAGAGAAGAGGAGGCAATCAGAGGTATTCAAATAGGAAAAGAGGAAGTCAAGTTATCTCTCTATGCAGATGATATGATGGTGTACCTTGAAAACCCAAGAGAATCTGTCAAAGTCCTCCTTAGATTGATAAAAGCCTTTGGCAAAGTCTCAGGATACAAAATAAATGTACAAAAGTCAATCGCATTTCTCTACACCAATAATAAACAAACAGAAACCCAAATAAAAAACACAGTTCCATTCACAATAGCCACACAAAAAATGAAATACCTTGGCATCTTCCTAACCAGAGATGTGAAAGACCTTTATAATGAAAATTACAAAACATTGCTCAAAGAAATCAAAGCTGACATGAACAAGTGGAAAAATATCCCATGCTCATGGATCGGAAGAATCAACATTGTGAAGATGTCCATCTTACCTAAGGCAATCTATAAATTCAATGCAATACCCATTAAATTACCAACAACATTCTTCTCAGACCTAGAAAAAACAACACAGGAATTCATATGGAAACACAAACGTCCAAGAATAGCCAGAACAATCCTCAGCAAAAAAAAAAACCAAAGCAGGTGGTATCACAATACCAGATTTCAAACTTTACTATAAAGCTACAATCATCAAAACAGCTTGGTATTGGTATAGGAACAGGCATATAGATCAATGGAATAGAATTGAGATTCCAGAAGCAAAACCTCAATTTCTCAACCAACTCATCTTCGACAAAGCCCCCACCACCTACCAATGGGGAGAGGAGAACCTATTCAGTAAACGGTGCTGGGAAAACTGGCTGACCACATGCAGAAGATTGAAACAGGACCCCTATCTATCCCCATGCACAAAGGTTAACTCCAAATGGATCAGAGACCTAAATGTAAAACCTCAAACCATAAGAACCTTAGAAAAGGAAGGAAATACTCTCATGGAAATCGGAACTGGCATCCAATTCCTGTACAAAACCCGAAACCCACAGGACTTAAGAGAGAAGATAGACAAATGGGACCTTATTAAAAAACACGCTTCTGCAAAGTCAGAGAAACCATCAAGAGAGCAGAGAGACAGCCTACAGACTGGGAAAAAGTATTTGCCAACTCTAGGTCTGACAAAGGCTTAACATCCTGGATCTACAAGGAACTGAAATGTACTTAAAAGAAGAAAACAAACAACCCCATTATAAAATGGGCAAAAGATATGAACAGACACTTCACAAAAGAAGACATTCAAGCAGCCAACAAGCACATGAAGAAATGCTCAACCTCACTAATCATCAGGGAGATGCAAATCAAAACCACACTGAGATACCACCTATCTCCAGTCAGACTGGTAATTAACAACAACTTAAAAAATAACAGCTGCTGGAGAGGGTGTGGCGAAAAGGGAACACTTCTACACTGTTGGTGGGAGTGTAAACTAGTGCAACCTCTGTGGAAAGCAGTGTGGCGATTCCTAAAAGCTCTAAAAATTGACCTTCCATATGAACCTGCAATCCCCCTACTGGGAATATACCCTGAAGAACACAAATCACTCTATAAAAAAGATACCTGCACACGTATGTTTATAGCAGCATTGTTCACAATAGCAAGAACCTGGAAACAACTATGCTGCCCATCAAAAGAGGACTGGATTAAAAAATGTGGTACATATACATGATGGAATACTATGCAGCCATAAAAAAGAACAAAATCATGAATTTCGCTGCAACCCGGATGGAACTAGAGTCTATAATACTGAGTGACCTCTCACAGAAACAAAGATCTGAATATCACATGTTCTCACTCATATAATGGACTTTGAACATCCAATACAATACTATAAGAAAATGACTGACGGTACTGGGAAACTATGGGGGGGGAGGGGGATGGGATTAACAGTCGCAAATATGTGTCGGGGGATGGGAAAACACCTCTCATCAACAGGGTGCCTGAATGAAACGTAATTGTACACCTAACCCTTAACTGTACCCCACAAAACAATAATAAAAAATACTGATTAATGAAAAAAAAAAAGAGACTTCTGGGGTGGTGGAAGTGTTTCATTCATAGATCTAAGTGATGGGCACATACGTGGGCTCATGTGCTGATCATTTGCTGAGTTGTACACTTATGGCCTCTGTATCTTCCTGACAAAGTTTTTACTTCCGAAAAGGTTTCCAAAAAATGGGGTGGTGAGGAAAATGGTGACTGGATCCTCTTTGTAATAAAAACAACAAGGTGTCAGATCTAAAAGACAAAGCCAAGGAACACTCCCCTAATAGGACCAAGAGGGAGAGAACGAGAGAGTAAAAGAGTGAAAGAGGAAGGGTGCACAAGGAGGCACCTGTGCACAAGTGAGAGACAATTAAAGTCCGAAAACAAAGGGTGTGGACATATGATGATGAAGTGTCGGAATACCTAGGAGAATGTTCCGGGACCAGCCTCAGGGCACAAAAATCACAGTTCCTTAGAACAGAACAAGACAGAAACTCTTGCCCACCCACCCTCTGGACACCACAAAATTTTGTGGCAGTGAAGTTCATGTTGTATACTTTACTCATCCACCGGCCAGCTAGGCACCAGGGAAAGACAAAATCCCTTTTGTTGTGACGAGGACTCAGAAAATATCTGCATTCTCCTCTACATCATCTTTAAGGTGGTGCTCCTACAAAACACAAGGCAAATATAAAAGGGGCTCAGGAAGAGTGTTTGTGAATGTCCACTCCCTCCCCTCCTTGTAGTAGGAGCTTTTCCTGCTGAGATCAACTGAAGTCATCAAATCGGCCCAACGGATCTCATCCACAGCCAAACCAATGCAGTAGCTGCCATACACTTGGCAACTGTGCGAGAGGAGATATATATATATTTTTTTAATCAGTATTTTTTTAATTATCATTTTGTGGGGTACAGTTAAGGGTTAGGTGTACAATTACGTTTCATTCAGGCACCCTGTTGATAAGAGGTGTTTTCCAAGTCCCAGATAGATATTAGCTACTGTTAATCCCACCCCCCCATAATTTCCCAGTACCATCAGTCATTTTCTTATAGTATTACATTGGATGTTCAAGGTCCATTATATGAGTGAGAACATGTGATATTCTGATCTTTGTTTCTGTGAGAGGTCACTCAGTATTATAGACTCTAGTTCCATCCAGGTTGCTGCGAAATTCATGATTTTGTTCTTTTTTATGGCTGCGTAGTATTCCATTGTGTATATGTACCACATTTTAAAAATCCAGTTGAGAGGAGATATTTTTGATCTTCATTTATAGATGAGGAAATGGGCTGTGCACGGTGGCTCAAGCCTATAATCCCAGCACTTTAGAGGGCAAGGAGAGGGGCTTGCCTGAGCTCATGGGTTCGAGAACAGCCTTGGCAGCATGGCGAGACCTCATGTCTACAATAAACCAGAAAATTAGCCAGGCATGGTCGTGCATGCCTGTGGTTCTGGTTACTTGGAAGGCTGAGGTGAAAGGATGACTGAAGCCCAGCAGGTCGACGCTGGGGTGGCCGTGAGTGTGTCACTGCCCTCCAGACTGGGTGACAGAGTGAGACACTGACTCAAAAAAAAAATTAGGTTAGGAAGATGGCGGCCAAGCCATTCAGACTATGTGAGACCCAGTGTAAGTGAATGAGTGTATGGAAAATTTTGTGTATATGCTGGTGAGTGAGTGTGTGAGTGGCTGACCGAGTGAGGGCTAGGGAGCTAGCAGCCAGTGCTCTCCTGGTGTAGTGGCTGGTGCCACAGCTGCTGGGTCACGATTAAGTAAGTGGTTCCCAGGATGGAGAAGCCAAGCACCATTAATTTTTAAAATCAACAAAACCCTTCCTGGAAGAAAATGCTGGGAGAGACTAAGTGTGGCTCATGAGCAAGTGGCCAGGGTCCTGGGGCAACAGCTGGTGCTGCGGCTTCTCTGCTTGGTCCCTGGCTCTTCCAAGGGCACAGAATCTGAGTGCCATTTTGTTTAATGGACAGAAGTTTTCCTGTGAAGAAGTGGTGGGGAGAGACTGCCGCCCCAGGCTCTGCCACACCACTGCAGCAGGAAAGACTGCCGGCTTCAGGCTTTGCCTCACCACTTCAGTGCCTCGCTGGGCACTGGCAGCAGGGGCTGTGGAGGGAGTCCAGAGGCAGAGTCCCATGGAAGAGGACAAGAGGGGCACCCTGCCGCCATCTTGAAGGCAGGGCAGGGAAGTGCTCCAACTTGCTCACTGCAGAGCAACAGACCCAATCTCTGTGACTGGTGGATCAACTACTCAGGGGGTTAATTGTGACCCGAGAGAATATTCTGAAAACACAAACTTTGGAGGGACCCTACAAGTGTTCAGTCCTAGGCACCCTATCCCCTACCCTGATGCAGCCTCGGGACAAAGGGTGTGGCTAGAAAAGGACAAGGAAGAACTCCAAAGAGGTCAGTGGCAAGTCTGGGGCTGACCCCAACCCCCTCCTCCCCAATCCTCTGAACATCAGACCCACACAGCTGGGCCACGACTGCGAGGGACAAACCCAGGTGGAGCCTGGATGTCAGTTGCAATAGGAGAATTCCAATGCAGAACAGGCCTGGCTGCCTGCCCCCTGCCAGTGCATACCTGGGGAAGACACAATCCCACACTTCCCCACTGGAGATGTCCCTGACCATATGCGAGTGGAAGGGGAGACCTGCAGCCCCACCAACCTTCACTGCCCCTCTTTCTTCCCTGCTCTAGACACTGGGGAGAGAGTGTAAGAGCTGGAAGCTCTGCAGGAGATACCAGATTAAAGGAACAATTATAGAGGCTGCCACAAGAGGACAGGCTTTTAAAATTTTTTTTTAATATTTAAAAATTTTTTGCCTGTTTGTTAGTTAGTTCATCTATTTTAAAAATATTTTTCCTGCTGGGCTCGGTGGCTCAGCCTGTAATCCCACGCCTTTGGGAGTCTGAGGTGAGTGGATTGCCTGAGCCTGCAGGTTCGAGAACTGCCTGGGCAGCGAGACCTCATCTCTACAATAAAATAAAAAAATCAGCCGGGCATGGTAGCGCGCGCCTGTAATTCTGGCTACTCGGAAGGCTGAGGCAGAAAGATCACTGGAGCCCAGCAGGTCAAGGCTGCGGTGGGCGGGAGCAGCCACTGCACTCCAATCTGGGCGACAGAGTGAGACTCCAACTCAAAAAAAAAAAATATATATATATATTTCCTTTGTGCATGAATGTGTGTGTGAGGGTTTGCGCTGTATTCCCCCCAATTTTTTTCTTTTCTTTTTCTGTTTCTTCTTTTGTTTGTTGTTTTCTGTTTATGTGTGTATGTGATTGAGTGTTTGTCTTTCAATTTTGTTGTTGTTGGTTTATTTTTGCTCTTCTGTTCTTCTGGATTTAAATTTTTTTTATAGTTTAGGGTGTGTGCCAATATTCAATCTGAATTCCTTTTTTTTTCCTGGTCTTTCTGTTTTTCTTCTCTATTCACTTTGTGCTAGGCGTGTGTGTACGTGTGTTCAATTTTCTTTTTTTTGTTGTTGTTGTTGATTGCTTTGTTTCACTTTGTTGCTATTCCGGTTTGTTTTGGGGAGTGTGGGTTTTTGAGTGTGTGTATTCAATTGTTTTTTGTAATGGTTTCTGCTTTGCATTGTCATAGAGAGTGGTGGTGGGGAATGGGTCTCAGGGAACACACACCACAATCAGAGAACAATGTAATTTGCAAGTAGTTTCTGAATCCTAGCGCCCCATTCCCTACTTCATTCAACTTTCAAAAACTACAAAAGGCAGCAAAGATTCCCACTCACCATCCTATTTCAAAATAGAACAAATTCAGAGCCAGGAACAGGGAAGAATAGAGGACTGACAAACATCAGAAAGGAAAGCCTCTCTCACCGATGCCGACTAACAGAACTAAAGAGAAAAACAAGAGATCTGTCACAAATGAGGAAAAACCAAAGGAAGACCACAGGCAATTTCAAGTATACCAAAGAGAAAACTCCTGAAAAATCAGGCCTTGGTGCCCAAACAATGGAAGTCACCAATGACTGGCCCCAGAATACAACAGGGATTAGGGAATGGATGGCAAGAGTGAATAAGACTCAAGAAAGACAAGATGCAACACTGAAAGAACTTGTAACAGATTTTGGCAATAAAAAATTTCATCCAGGAAATACATAACAAGATGAAAAGCATGGAAAGCAGAATTAATCTAGCTGAAGAAAGAATTTCAGGACTTGAAGACCAGAATGTGGAATTAACCCTATCTGTAAAACACATAGAAAGAAGATTCAGAAAGAAAGAGCAAAGCCTAAAAGAGATGTGGATTATATCAAATTGCTTAACCTATGCCTGATTGGTATCCCAGAAGAAAAAAAGGAAATGGAGAACAACTTGGAGCCAGTATTCCAGGAGGTAATCCAAGAAAACTTTCCCCATCTCACCAGAGATGTGACCAGTCAGTCACAAGAGATACAGAGATTCCCCAAAGACATCAAATGAGAAGACCAACCCCTAGACACATAGTAATTCACCTACACAAGGAAGGCACAAAAGAAAAAAAATCCTAAAGGTAGCAAGAGAGAATGGTCAGACTACTTACTAGGGAAAACCAATCAGAATAGCAGCAGACCTATCACCAGAAACACTACAAGCAAGAAGGGACTGGAATCCAATATTCAACAATTTCAACCAAGAATTTCCTACCCAGCCAAGCTCAGCTTCATCAGTGATGGAGAATTAAAATTGTTCCCAGATATCCAATCCCTACGAGATTATGCAGCTTCCAGATCAGCTCTACAGGAGACACTTAAAAAGGTATTAAGCACAGAAGGAAAAAAAAAAGAATGACAACACACTTCCCAAGAGAACAGCAGAGCACAGAATCAACAGAGAATACAGTCAACAAGAAACTCAAAAACACACACATACCTCAACCCCAAAACCAAAAGAAAAAAGCAAACAAAGAAAAAACTTTATAAGAACTTCATTACAGAGATAAACAATCACATTTCAATAATCAGCCTGAATGTGAATGGACCAAATGTACCACTGAAAAGACACAGAATGGCAAACTGAATAAGAAACCATGACCCAATTATTTGCTGCATCCAGGAAACTCATTTCAACACAAGGGAACACACAGACTCAAAGTTAAAGGATGGAAAATGGTTTCCAGGCAAATGGATCACAAAAGAAGGCAGGAATCGTGCTCTTAATATCAGACAAAATAACCTTTAAGCTATCAAAATTTTAAAAGATGCGAAAAGACACTGCATAATGATGAAAGACTCAATCCATCAACAAGAAATATCCATCCTAAATATATATGCACCCAACACAGGAGCACCAGCATTTATAAAGCAACCACTAAGTAAACTAAAAAAAGATATTGACTCTAACACTATTATATTAGAGGACTTGAATACCCCACTAACAGCCTTAGATAGATCATCAAGGCAAAAAAATCAACAAGGAGATCCAGAACCTAAACTTGACACTCGACCAAATGGACTTAATAGACACTTACAGATTATTCCATCCAACAACCACAGAGTATACATTCTCCTCATCACCACATGGAATGTACTCCAAGATCGACCATATCCTTGGCCATAAATCAAGTATAAACAAATTCCATAAGGTTGAAATATTGCCACGCACCTTCTCAGACCATGGTGGAATAAAAATAAATATCAACACTGAAAAAACTTCCCCAAAGCCCACTAAAAACATGGACACTTAACAGCATGATGCTGAACACTACTGGGTCAGCACTGAAATCAAAACAGAAATTAAAAGAATTCTGGAAACAAATGAAAATGAAGAAACCAAAACCTCTGGGATGCCATGAAAACAGTTCTAAGTGGGGAATTTATATCTCTTGAGCACACATCAAGAAAATGGAAAGATCACAAATTGAGAGCCTAACAAATCACCTAAGGGAGCTGGAAAGAGAAGATCACCAAAACCCCAACTTTAGCAGAAGAATCCAAATCACCAAAATAAGAGCCCAAATATGGGACATAGAGGAAAAAAAATCATAGAAAACATTAACAAAACAGAAAGCTGCTTCTTTGAAAGAATTAACAAGATTGATGAGCCCTTAGCCAGAATGACCAAGAAAAAGAGAGAAAAAACCCAAATAAACACAATCAGAAATACAAAAGATTATCAGAGGTTACTATGTATACCTATATGGAAACACAGAGAATTTTCTGACATCACACAACCTCCCCACGTTGAAACAAGAAGACATTGAGACACTAAATAGACCAATAACAACCCAGGAAATTGACTCTTTCATTACGAAAACTACCTACCAAAAAAGCCCTGAACCGGATGGCTTTCCAGCAGAATTCTACAAAACATACAAGGAGGAGCCGATACCAATCCTACTGAAAGTATTCCAGGCAATTGGGAAAGATGGAATTCTCCCCAAATCATTTTATGAAGCTAACATCACACTAATACCCAAACCGGGTAAAGGTCCAACAAAAAAAGAGAACTACAGGCCAATATCCCTTATGAACATAGATGCAAACATCCTCAACAAGATTCTAGAAAATCGCATCCAAAAACATATCTCAAAAAACATCCACCATGACCAAGTAGGCTTCATCCCCAGGAAGCAGGGCTGGTTCAACACTCGCAAGACCATAAATGTCAAATACATCAACAAATGTAAAAACAAGAACCACATGATTATCTCATTAGCTGCAGAAAAAGCTTTTTGATAAAATCCGGCATCCCTTCTTGATAAAAACCCTCAAATATCTAGGTATAGAAGGAACAAACCTCAAAATAGTAAGTGCCATCTATGATAAACCCACAGCTAACATAATGCTAAATGAACAGAAACTGGAAGCATTTCCCCTTGAAAACTGGAATAAGACAAGGCTGCTCACTCTCACCCCTCTTGTTCAATATTGTGTTGGAAGTCCTAGCTTGGGCAATTAGACAAGAGAAGGAAATCAGGGGTATCCAAATAGGAAAAGAAGAAGTCAAATTATACCTCTATGCTGATGATATGATCCTATACCCTGAAAATCCAAGAGAAGCTGTCTAAAGCCTGTTGCACTGATAAAGGACTTTGGCAAAGTCTCAGGGTACAAAATAAATGTGCAAAAGACAGTTGCATTCCTATACACCAACAGCAAGCAGGCAGAGACCCAAATAAAAAACACAATCTCATTCACAATAGCCACACACAAAAAATGAAATACCTTGGCATCTTCCTAACCAGAGAAGTGAAAGACCTTTACAATGATAACTACAAAATGCTGCTCAAAGAAATCCAAGAAGGCACAAACAAATGGAAAAATATTCCATGCTCATGAATAGGAAGAATCAACGTTGTTAAAATGTCCATCTTACCAAAGGCAAGCTACAGATTCAACGCAATACTCATTAAGTTACCAACATCATTCTTCTCAGACCTGGAAATGACAAAACAGAAATTCATATGGAAACATCAACGACTATAATAGACAAAACATTTCTTAACAAAAGAAACAAAGCAGGAGGTATCACACTTCCAGACTTCAAACTTTACTATAAGGCTATAGTAATCAAAACAGCCTGGTAATGGTACAAGAATAGGCATATGGACCAATGGAACAGGATAGAGATTCCGGAAGCAAAGCCTCAATTTCTCAACCAACTCATCATTGACAAAGCCTCCAACAACAACCACTGGGGAGAGAAGAACCTATTCAGTAAATGATGCTGGGAAAACTGGTTGACCACATGCAGAAGATTGAAACAGGACCCCTACCTATCACCATACACAAACATTAACTCTAAATGGATCAAAGACCTAAATATAAAACCTCCAACTATAAGAATCTTAGAAAACGCAGGAGACACCCTTATGGAAATTAGAACTGGCAACTAATTCCCAATCAGAACCCTAAGTGTCCATACCATAAGAAATAAGATAAACAAGTGGGACCTCATCAAACTGATGAGCTTCTGCAAAGTAAAAGAAACCATCAAGAGAGCAGGGAGACAGCCTACAGAATGGGAAAAAATATTTGCCAACTGTATGTCTGACAAGCGCATAACATCTAGGATCTATAAGGAACTCAAATATGCCGAAAGAAAAAAACACAAATAGCCCCATTAAAAAGTGGGCAAAACAAACACATGAAGAAATGCTCAACCTCACTAATCATCAGGGAGATGCAAATCAAAACCATACTAGATACCATAGATACCACCTAACTCCAGTCAGAATGGCAATTATCAATAACTCAAAAAATAATAGTTGTTGGAGAGGGTGTGGTGCAAAGGGAACACTCCTACACTGTTGGTGGGAGTGTAAACTAGTGCAACCTCTGTGGAAAGCAGTGTGGTGATTCCTAAAAGTTCTAAACATCAGCCTCCCATATGACCCTGCAATCCCCCTACTGGGAATATACCCTGAAGAACTCAAATTACTCTATAAAAAAGATACCTGCACACGAATGTGTATCACAGCATTGTTCACAATAGCAAGAACCTGGATCCAACCACGCTGTCCATTAAAGAGGACTGGATTAAAAAAATGTGGTATATATACACGATGGAATACTATGCAGTCATAAAAAAGAACAAAATTATGAATTTCACAGCAACCTGGATGAAACTAGAGTCTATAATACTGAGGACCTCTCACAGAAACAAAGATCTGAGTATCACATGTTTTCACTCATATAGTAGACCTTGATCATCCAATGCACTACCATAAGAAAATGACTGACAGTGGTGGGGGAAACTATGGGGGGAGGGGAAAGGGAGTGGGACTAATGGTAGTAAACATCTGTCTGGGGACGGGGAGACACCTGTTATCAACAAGGGGACCTAAATGAAGCATATTTGTATACCTAACCTTTACCTGTATCCCACAACATCATAATAAAAAATATCGATAAAAAAAAGAAAGCCACCTCAGAATTAAAAAAAAAAAAAAAGAAGTGGGCAAAAGACATGAATAGATACTTCTCAAAAGAAGATATACAGGTAACCAACAGACATATGAAAAAATGCTCAGCCTCATTCATCATCAGAAAAATGTAAGTCAAAACCACATTGAGATATCACCTAACCCCAGTAAGAATGGTCATCATTAATAAAACAAATAACAGATGCTGGCGAGGATGTGGAGAAAAAATAATGCTTCTACACTGCTGGTGGGAATGCAAACTAGTGCAACCTCTTTGGAAGACAGTTTAGCAATTTATGAAAGAACTAGAAATTGACCTTCCATATGACCCAACAATTTCCCTATTGGGAATATACCCGGAAGGACTCAAATCATTGTACAAAAAAGATACCTGCACACGTATGCTTATTGCAGCTCTATTCACAATAGCAAAAACATGGAACCAACCATGCTGCCCATCGAAGCTGGACTGGATTTAAAAAAAGTGGTGCATATATGCAATGGAATATTGTGCAGTCATAAAGAAGGACAAACATGGACTTCACAGCAACTTGGATGGATTTAGAGTCAATCATACTCAGTGATCTACCACAACAAAGAACAGAGTACCATATGTTCTCACTCACAAGCGAATCTTGAACAATTATAATACTATAAGAAAGGGATTGGCAGTAGTGTGAAACTGCCGGGGGAGGGAGGGTGGAACTGGCAGTTGAGGGAAACTGCTAGGGGAGGGAGGAGTGCACCTCATCAACAAGGGTACCTGCATGGTCAACGTTTGTATACCTAACCCTGAATTGTACCCCACATCTTTATAATAAAATAAATTTTAAAAAAGAAAGTCCCAGGAAAAAAAATTAAAAGCCATGATGGAGTTCCTTTGTCTTCCACATCTCATCAGGGAAAGTCCCTGCTTTTCAGTCCAGACTGGCTGCATCCTCGTTTTAATTTGCATTTATTTAGTTATCAACAAAATTAATATTTTTAGGTTTATTAGCTACTTGTATTTACTTTAGAACTGTTATTTGCCCACTTTTCTATTGAAATGTTTATCTTTTCCAGTTGACGTAGTGGCATGTTCCAATTACTTGGAAGGCTGAGGTGAAAGGATCACCTGAGCCCTGCAGGTCAAGGCTGCGGTGGCCATGAGTGCACCACAGCACTCCATCCTGGGCGACAGAGTGAGACTCCAACTCAAAAAACAAAGCAAAACAAAACAACAACAACAAAAGTCTCTGCTTTGCTTTACTTGCTTGTAATAAAACTCTGCCTTGCTGTCCTAAGTCTGGCGTGCCCAGTTCTTTGTTCACAAATAACCAATGAATCCTGAATCAGCGTTTCCATCGACACTAGTGTCACAATAGAGAACTAGATCAATGGAATCAAATATAGAGTCCAGAAATGGCCAATATACATGACTAACTGATGTTTGGCAAAATGCCAAGCCAATTAAATGGAGAAAGATAATCATTTCAACAAACGGTTTTGGAACATTTAAATAATCATATTTTTAAAAAGAAACAGGTTTGAGGGACA
Source organism: Cephalopachus bancanus (assembly GCA_027257055.1). Taxonomy (NCBI): domain Eukaryota; kingdom Metazoa; phylum Chordata; class Mammalia; order Primates; family Tarsiidae; genus Cephalopachus; species Cephalopachus bancanus. The sequence continues at coordinate 117,389 of JAPVLO010001305.1, read as the reverse complement.
CTTACTACAAACAACTTGAAAGCTTGAAATTAATAGACTTGAGTATAAGGCGAAGTTATAAAATTTCTAGAATAAAATATAGGAGAAAATCTTAGTGAACTTGAATTATGCAAAAAGTTATTATTTTTTTAAAATTGGATTCTCACTCTGTCACCCAGGCTGGAGAACAATGGTAAACTCAGCTATTGCAGCCTCGACCTGCTGGAGTCAGGCCATCCTTCTGCTTCAGCCTTCCAAGTAGCTGGAACTATAGGCATGCACCACCATGCCTGGCTAATTTATTTTGATTTGGTGTAGAGATGAGGTCTCGTCACGTTGCCCAGGCTGGTCTCAAACCTGTGGGCTCGGGCAATCCTCTCGCCTCTGCCTTCCAAGTGCTGGGATTACAGGCGTGAGCTACCGTGCCCGACAAAATTTCTTATAGTAAATACAGAAGAATTAACTACAAAATAAAAAAATTATGATAAGTTGAACTTCTTTAGCATTAAAATCTTTTACTCTCCATAAAACACTTAAGAAAATAAAATGACAAGAAAAAATGCAAAAAACTGTATCTGACAAAGATTTGATTCTATCATAAGAAAAACAAGAAGACAGAAATACTTAGTAAAAATGGGTAAATGAAGACGAGGAACAGGGGCTCACACCTGTGATCCCAGTATTTTAAGAGCCTGAGGTGGGAGGATTTCTTGAACCCAAGTGTTTGAGACCAGCATATACCTGTAGTCCCAGCTACTCGGGAGGCTGAGGTGGAAGGATTACATGAGCCCAGGAAGCCAAAGCTGCAGTGAGCTGTGATCATGCCACTGCACTCCAGTCTGGGTGACAGAATGAGACCCTGACTCAAAAAAAGGGCAAAAGAATTGTCAGACATTTCACCAAAGAAAGCATATGGATAGTGAATAACCACATGGAAAGATGTTCAACATCATTCGTCATTAAGGAAATGCAAAAAAAAACCACAATGAGATTCTACTATGCTTCTACTAGAACCACTAAAATCGAAAAGACGAATAATGTTTGTTGCTGATAGGAATGTAAAATTCTCTTATTTCTTATTTTAAAGATGTGGGGTACAATTCAGGATTACACTTGGTCACCATACAGGTAAAGTTTGGGCCTCCCTTTGGTTCCCACTTCACCAGTTTTGAGATCAGGCACCCCTACTGATGCCATATGCACTCTCCTCCTCTGGCAGTGTCCCGCTACTGCCAATCTCTTTCTTTCTTTCTTTTTTTTTTTTAGTCAGAGTATCACTCCATCACCCAGGCTGGAGTGCAGTGACACTCACAGCCACCACAGCCTCCACCTGCCGGACTCCGGCGATCCTTACATCTCAGCCTTCCAAGTAGCGGGAACTACAGGAGTACACTACCATGCCTGGATAATTTTTTAAAAATTTATTGTAGAGATGAGGTTTCACCATGTTGCCCAGGCTGGTCTCGAACCCACGGGCTCAGACAGTCCTCTCACCTCGACCTCCCAAAGTGCTGGGATTACAGGCGTGAGCCACCGTGCCTGGCTGCGAGCACAATTCTTGAAAATTAAACACACACTTTCCACATGACCCAACAACTTTATTCCTATGCATTTTCTTAATTCACAACTGATGAAAATTAAAAAGGATCTAACTGTCATAAAAATTATGGTATACTCATACAAATAAATACTATTCGGCAGCAAAAATAAATGCAATATTAATTCACACAGCTCATTCTCAAAAGGATGGTGGTAAGTTAAAAAATGTATACACCGAAGACTAAATAGTGTGTGCCTCTATTTATATAACATTCTGGAAAAGGTGACACTTCCGGGACATGCGTTTGACTGATGTCAAGGCCTGACTATTGGGCAGTGCATTGACCACAAAGGAGCAGGAGGTGAATATTCTTCTATGGCTTGATAGTGGTGGTGTCTTCATGATTGTATGTACATGAAACTTTATCAATCACACATTTATTTACTTATTTTTATATTTATTTATTTATTCTTTTTGTGTCAGGGTCTTATTCTGTTACCCAGGCTAGAGCGAAGTGGCATGATCGTGGCTCACTCCAGCCTTCCAAAGTGCCGTGGTTATGGGCATGAGCCACTGTGCCAGGCTGATATTACATAATTAATACTGATAAATTTGATTGTGTATCAATCACACTTCAATAAAACTAACAAAAAAAGAAAAATCCCTTAGGAAAATGGGCTGGTGTTGGGTATGGGAGTCTTTAAATGTTGCCCAAAGTGCCGAGTTTTATTCTGAAGTCACTAGAGTATTTGAAAAGATCTTTGTTTAGGGGAATGACTGGCCTGAATTGCACTTCAGGAAAGTAAATTTTATAGCAGTATGCAATATCAACTTCTGGAGAGCACAGAGGCACCTTTTTGACCAGACACTGTAGCTCTCTTGTTCCCATTAAAGCCTGTGCTCTGGGTCATGATCCTCATCTACAAGAGGGACGCTCAGGTACTCGCTTGGCTGGCCCTAACACTTTGGCTCTTTCTACTACACGATGCTGCTGTCCAGAGAGATCCCTTATGAATTCTGTCATGGGCTGCCCAGGCGCAACAAGGGCCTGGTGACCGATGAGGATGAGCTGCCTGGGGTAATTATGGGGTTGCAACACCATCAGTCATAGGTGGTAAGAGGAGAGATCTTTCTGAGTAACTGGGGGGAGTATGAACACCAGTGAAATGCTGTAGGGGCACCCATCTTGCTCCCTGGCAGCTGATGCAGGTGGAGATACCCAGCTGCCACCTGGAGCAGAAGACAGAGTCTGGGCTGGAGACAGGATTTGAATATAATCTGCTGGGAGATGAGCAGAACCTCCCACCCTAATTCTCTGGCCGCTTCTCAAGGACTAAACTTTATCCACCCCACTCTCGTTGACCCTTTCTCTTCTGGTTTTGCAAAATGTGGTTCAGATCTATACAGGATTTCTTAAAAGCAGAACCAATTTTCCAGTGATGTCACTTCCGGATCAGTGCTCACCCTGGAGGAGATTGCAGGACCTGGAATAGCTGAGTCTTGGAAGACTGCTGGATGAGCGGTTTTCTACTTTGCGGACCAGGATGTCAGCCTAGACACTTTGCAGTCAAATGGCCCCAGGATCAGTTAAATAACCCTCAAAGGGCCTTCACACTCCCAATATTTTCCTGTCGCTGATGGGTATTTTGGAATTCTAGGATATTCTCTCAAATTGAGACCTGTTCCCCAAACAAAATAAAAAGACACGTTTGTACATTTTTCTGCTGGAAGGAGTCTTGCCACTGTGGGGGGTGTGATGGTAAGACAGAGGTCTTCCGTGGGACAGCTGACCCTTCAGTCTACTGAGCACCCTGTCTGTTAACTTTGGCTTTCAGTCATGCCCCAAGGTGAATGAGCTGGAGTGGGTGGTCAGTAGAACAATGTCCCTCCAAAGCATCGACATCTGAATGCCAAGGAACTCTGAGTATGTGATTAAATTCAGGATCTTAGGGGGAGCTTATCCTGATTTATCCTGGTGGGCCCACTGAAATCCTTCTAAGAGGGAAGCAGGAGGGTCAGAGTCAGAAAGAAATTGGAAGATGCTACAACAAATACAATGTCATTCACGTTATAAAGGAATATTTACATAGAACACCCAGTGTGCTGAAACCTATTGAGAAAGTTGTGCGTGCCTTAGCCACTCAGTCCTGATACTGAGTGGCTACCCACTCCATATTAAAGAGAGAGGCCTGGGGGACAAAGATTGTGCATACAGAGGACTTGCTGATATGTACCAGCTGGGTGTGGACAGGGTGTTTGCTACAAATTCTTCTTCTGTTTCACATGACATTGAGTTTACTGAGAAGATTTCATGCTATGTTCATTTTGTTTCATCCATGCAAGGGTCTCCATAAACTTAGAATTTCTCCTTCCAGATACAAAGTCACATTTTAATCATAGATAATAACAGATGACTGTATTGGCTTTTCATACATATATTGACCTTATAATAGAACACAGAGTAATGCTCATAGTGAGGCCAAAGGAATGACTACATCCAGAGGCAAAATGGGAGAGTATACATTTTCAATAAGTCTAATACATCCTGCCCAAACCATATCATTTCTCCCTGTTTCAACCTTCAAAATAGTGTCCCTATTTCATTTTTGCTCTCAGTCCTTTATGACAGATATTGACGCCGGTGACTGGATCATTCTACTTTTTTCAGAAGAGGTGAGTTTGACTTACAATGACAGATTCTTAATTGCCATACTTGTAGGAACTCTGGCATAGTTGCGAACTAACTCAGTTTGATTTGATTAGCTTAACAGAATCTCTTTTGGAATTTACTTTCCAATTCTGTCGGAACACTGTAACAATGGAAAGCTTCATCTCTGGCCTAATTGCTCCATATGGATCCCTGACCTTGGAAGGCAGCAGCGAGAGTCTCCCGGGTGGCCCTGAGGGTGCACTGGGAAGTCTCCAGGGCTACACTCAAGGAGATGGGGCTTCAGGGCGTGTCTTCCTTAGACTCATGACCGGGGAATGACACAGAGTTTGTAATGTGGTGGGATGTTGCCAAACCCAATCGTCATAGGGCTGAGGTCTATGTCCTTGGGATCAACAAGAGGCTTTAAATTAAAATGCTGCAAAATGGCAGACAAGAAGAGAAACAATTCCATGCGAGCCAGGCCTTCTCCGACACACACTCGTTTTCCTAGAAGTAACAATGGTATTGATGAGATACAAGGGAGTTGCAGAGACACGACTATTAACAGTGAGACAGCAGAGAAGGAGCAGGTGGGAGGGGGCGGGACTTACCCCTCTCCACCCACTGAAAAACATCACAACCTCTGATCGTTCTTACCTGTGGAAAATGGCTTGAAATAGTCACTGTACTTGAACTTCCCATTTTCATTCAGAAAGTGTCCTGGATTAAACTTCTCTGGATCAGGGAATTCTTTTTTGTCAAACAAAAGGGAGTCCAGTGTTGGAATTACGACTGTGCCCTAGAAGAAACAAAGACTGTCAGTCGAATGAACAGAGCACGGGCTTTCACCTAGAAGCCTGCAGTGAAGAAGGTAGTTTTGAATTTCACATTATTCAGGACAGTGCATTTCTAGTTGGGGAATTTGCTTAGTTAAGGACTAGATAGAAAGTAGTCAGGGGTAAGGTCTAAACAAAGATAACAGTTCAAATCTTTTCCCAAGATTAACTCTAAGACTCGTTGTAACTGTTGTTTATTCCTGGCATTAGAATTTATGACAAATCCCAAGAACTATGCACGGAGGCACTTTTCCAGACTTCTTTCATTTCTGTGGTCACCAGGTCTGTGTCAGTACTACTGGGGAAGCAGCACTCTGGTAGGAATGCTGGTCCAGTCCTTCAATTCAGCCCCATCTGCCAAAGAGGGATTGTTGGGCCACCCCATCCTATTCCCTGACAGGTGAAGTGACGAGCTGATAGGCTGGTGTTCATGCTGTGAACTTCAGGCTCACATCTGACCTTGGGGATGACATATCCTCTGAACGTGGTATCTTGGACTGCTTCATGGGGCAGGTTGGAGGGCACGAGGCTGATAAACCGCTGAATCTCATGCACTACAGCATCCATGTAGGGCATCTCTAGCCTGTCTTTGACGGCAGGGATTCTGCTTGGTCCAATCACCCTGTCGATTTCTTCATGAAGTTTTTCTGCCAAGATATGAATGGGATAAATTTAAAGGATCGACTCCAGGCTAGTTGAACATCCACCCAGCATCCACCCCCATCTATCCAATCACTAGCCCATCCATCCACCCACCCATCCACCCATCACTTGTCCATTGGTCTGTCTGTCAGTCTGTCCGTCCATCCATCCATCCATTCACCCATCCATCCGTCTGTCCATCCATTTATCAGTCCGTCCATCCATCCATCCATCCATTCATCCAGAAGATGTTTATGGAACATTCTAAGCAGTGCTTATGGTGCTCTAGGTCCTTTGAATTATTGGAAAATTCTTCACAAATGTTAGTAAGAGCTAAACTCTATGAGATTATTTATGGACTACAGAATGTTTTGGTATCCATTGTCTTAGTTGATGATGGCTTATCCAGTTCTTCTCTTCACGTCAGGAACAGAGAATAACAAATGGGTCTCGGAAATGTCTTTTGTAAAGGAAATCTTTGCATTAATGTTTTACCCCCGGCTGGTTTCTGGCATGCTTCTAAGAAGTATGAAGGGGGATGACAATGGAATCAAATGCAAATGGTTTACTTGAAGTCTGCAAGTCCCTCTCTTTCTGACAAAGGTCACAGTGCTCTTGGGCAAGTTGCCTAGCCTTGCTGCATTGAGATTTCCTACAGAACTTCAATTTGGCTGAGTGAAAAAACAAACGGCAAAACTTTACATACAGCATGAAACCCAGATAAAATATGAACACATATACAGTAATAATATGACTTGAATGCTGATGCTTAGTAACTGTTGAATGTTAACAGTTAACATGAACATGCATAGTGATGAGACACAGAAATCCTGGAACCAGCTCTGGGGAGGAAGGGGGGAGGTGTGAGGCGGTGGGACTTTGTCTGGCATGCAACGCAATTTCTTCCTAAGAGCTCTGAAGCAAATATCATAAAATGTTAACACTTGCTAAATTTGGCAATAGATGTGTAGGTGTCAATTATATTCATTTTATTTTTGTCTATATTGGAAATTCCTCATAAATAATTTAAAACATGTTTTGAGTCCATAGTTCCTTTAGTGTGGCGTGGTCAAAGTTCACTTATAACTCCTGCAAACGCAGTGTTTCCCTCCCCAACCCCTTGGCTTCTTCACCATTCACATTCCCATGTGATTGAAAGAGGAAAGACTAGCCCAGCATGGTGGTGCGTGCCTGTAGTTCCAGCTACTTGGAAGGTTGAGGCGGAAGGATCGCTGGAGCCCAGCAGGTGGAGGCTGCGGTGGCCATGAGTGTGCCACTGCACTCCAGCCTGGGTGACAGAGTGAGACTCCAATTCAAAATAAATAAATAAATAAATAAATAAACAAACAAATAAATAAATAATAAACCCCACCTCTCAGTGGGGTGTGGACCAACCAGTGCACAAGGGTACCAGGTGCCCAGCATGGACTATAATGTCTGCCCTCAAAGCAATTCATCCAACAATCTTGTCAGGTCACCACAAGGCCGAGCAGCAGCTATAGATGGAAAGCTGAATCCTAAAATGTGTAAGGCTGACCATCCCGGGAGAGGAAGCTGCACACATGGTGTCCTGCTCGTCACCTGCATACCTTCAACCTCAGGGTATTTCATGAGAATCAGGAGCCCATATCTCAGAGTGGTGCTGGTGGTCTCTGTTCCCGCAAAGAACAGGTCAGCCAAGGTCACCGTGATACCGTCCAATGTGTACAAGGGCTCAGTGCTGTGCTTTTCCTGGGAAGTCAGACACAGACAGGGCCTCGATAAGAGGAAGCCTCAGGCAGACAGGAAAGGGCTACATGTCTCCCTACCGCAAAAAGAGAACCCGGTCACCTCTCAGAGCCACAGGAACACAGAAGAGACAGTGTCTCTCCCAGTGGCGCTGGGACTTGGAGCTGTGTGGGATGTGGTTGTATCCACCTTCCAGACAGAGAAACTGAGGTTCCCAGAAAACCCACTGAGGGCCGGATGGGTGGGGCTGCTCCCTCAGGCCTTGCAGCTCTGTCTCTCTCAGTGGCACAAAGGCCATCCTGGGGGAGGCTGTGATGCCCCCTGATCTGAGTCACATCTCAGGGATGAGCTGAGAGATCTGCTGACCCTTCCTGATCCACGGTCTAGTGTGGGCTGGGCCTGGAAGGGACAGTGGGAGGCTGAACTAATGGTGGGAATTCTCAGATAACCTCTAGTCCAAGGGAAGTCAGTGTGGCATTCACACACTGACACTCACACACTGAAAGGAAAAGACAAGGACACAAAGGCTCCATTCATCTGGGCCTGGAGTGGGGATCCCAAGGGGCTGCAGGTCGATGAAACTGGGAGCCCTGGACATCGTGCACAACTGGGGAACACATGCCTATCAGGAAGGCTCACAAAAGGCCATTTGCAAAGTCAGTGGAGGAAGGGGCCTGGGGAAAGTTGAGGACCACCCACCCAAGCTTGGTGGACTAGCGGGCTGACCATGCCTCCCCTGCAGCAGAGTGCAACAGTCATGCCAAAGTGTGTGTGTGTGTGTGTGTTGTGTGTGTGTGTGTGTGTGTGTGTGTATTTGTACACGTGTGTGAAACTAAGAGCAGCACAATGTAGCTGCTACAGGCAGTATAAAAACCAGCAAGTACAGGTTATAACAGAAATCTGAAAAGGCGCGGGTCTACCCACCCCAGCAAAACCTGTCTCACACAGAGGCCTCAGATACCTTCTCCATTTCCACAAGCAGGCAGTCGGTGAGGTCCTGGGGACAGCCGGGGTCCAGCAACTGGCGGTGCTCCTTCACTATTTCTGCGACATAGTCTTTTACTTCAGCCACATTTTTCATTACTTTTCTATGGCTTCCAGGCAGGTAGTATAGATAGCTCGGAAAATTATTGTAAAACTAGAGAGAGAAAGAGAAAAACATATTTTCCTACTTTTTTGTCTGGATGCAGCATGACTGTGTGTGCTGGGCTGACAACTTTCTCCAAACTTGAATTTGTGGCTGTCATTACTGTATTATTGGGGTCACCATTGTATGACTCTGGGTCAACAGTGTCTTTCTTGAGTACCACCTTCCTGGACAGTGTACCCATTCTGTGGTGCAAATGCACAGGGATGGCTTCATCCTGAGGTTAAGAAAGGGGGATATACAGGGCGATTTGGGCTGTCGAGTCAAACACCCCCTGAAATGCTCCACTCTCTGGCTTTTGCAGGCCTATCTATTCCATGCGGCCTGGATTTTCCTTCTCCTTCTTCTAATGTGAGCTCCACAGTTGAGGATTAATGAAAAAGAAAAACGGCCTTACCTGGAGCCAGGGGGTACTGAGCAGATAGAAGTTCTCATAAAACAAACTCATCAGCCTCAGACACTTCTCATCATTGTAGTTAAAATGCTTGCGGAAGAGGATGTCAGCTATGACGTTGCAAGGTGCACAACCAATGACAAAGGTGGGGTCGAAGGGCTGGCCTGAAAAACAGGTGAGTCAGAGCCATCAGTGGGCGATTGAGGAGACGCGTGGGGCTCCCGCCAAGCACTCAGCTTCCTGCTGACACTCACCTGAGAAGACACCCTAAAACCGTGGTAACGCCCAAAAGACAGTGAATTCTTGAGCCTACTTGGGTTTCTTTACCTTTTGACATTGCTTAAGATACAACAGTCAGCTGGTCTCGGTGGCTCAGCCTGTAATCCTGTGCCTTTGGGAGGCCGAGGTGAGTGGATTGCCTGAGCCCGTGGGTTCGAGACCCGCCTGGGCAGGCGAGACCTCATCTCTACAATAAATCAAAAAATCAGCCGGGCGTGGTAGCGCGCCTGTAATTCCGGCTACTCGGAAGGCTGAGGCGGAAGGATCGCCGGAGCCCAGCAGGTCGAGGCTGCGGTGGCCGGGAGCGGCCACTGCACTCCAGTCTGGGCGACAGTGAAACTCCAACTAAAAAAAAAAAAAAAGATACAACTGTCATGCACTCGACGGCTACTCTTGTCTCCCCCTTCCCCCCCTGCGAAATGTGCTGCTGAAAATTCAAGCTGTGAAATGCAGCTCTGGACTAACACCACCCTCTTCGTGTCTGTGGGTCCCTGTAGCTGCCAACTGCTTCCGGGTTGTTCAGATGTCGTCTCAAGTTGGCCAACGGCCCCCCCTCCCCTGGCTGCAGGAGGACGGGGTCCTGCCAGGTGGGGGGTACGCACCCTGGGTCTTCCGGAGCGCCTCCAGCAGGAAGGGGGCCTCCCTCTGGATCCGCTCTTCATTGCCCCGCTTCCCCATCCCGTAGTCTCGGAGGGTGGTCAGGGAAAACCGCCGAACGTCCTTCCAGGTGGGTCCGTTATTGAAAATAATTCCTAAGGAAGAGAGACCCGCAGAGGGTTACTCCAAGCGCCTAGTTTGGGGAAAAACAGGGCTGGGGTGGGAAGCAGCCCTGACAGGCCCTGTGGTGCTGGGCGGGACTCCCCGGTGTGCAAGGAAGTCGTAGGGCAGAGAGCATGGGAGCCAGCACTGGCTGCTGGTAGGGTTTTGGAGAGAAGCCTTTCTCAGGGTCCTTGCAGTCTGTGCTGTGCTTTTTCCATCCCATTTAACCTTTCCGGGTGCTTTCTTCTCCACGCTGTCAATTCACCTTCTCTTTTCTACTTTCTGCCGAGTCTTTTCCATGTTAAATAAAACCACATGTGGACACTCATGGATTTTTAACTCTCAGGTTACAAACTCCACAACTAGCAGCTTTCTGGCTTCACAGCAAGTTTCTTTTTAAAAATATTTTTTTACTTTTGATTTTTGAGTTGGAGTCTCCCTCTGTCACCCAGGTGGGAGTGCAGTGGCACGATCATGGCTCACTGCAGCCTTGACCTCCTGGGCTCAGGAGATGCTCTCACCTCAACCTCCTGTGTAGCTGGGACTTGGCTAATTTTTTGTAAAGATGCGTTCTCGCTATGTTGCCCAGGCTGGTCTCAAACTCCTAAGCTCAAGCAATCCTTCCCCCAGGCCTCCCAGAGTGCTGAGATTACAGGTGTGAGTCAGCACGCCCAGCTTGCTGTAAGTTTTTAAATGGAATCTCACTGGTCACACAACTCCCCAACGGTGCGGGCCCCATCAAAGTTGGAAAAACTGAGCATTTTTCCCTTCTAGGTGCTTCTGAGCTGTCCAAGTCTGGCTCGGCCCTGTCTCTGTCCCCAGGGTTTTGTCTCTGGATCCTCCTGGGAGCATGAACACATCTGGAATCAGCAAACCTAAACCAAGTCTTATACTCTTTAAAAACGTTTGTGTATTTCCACCCCTACCTCAGTTCACGATGAGACTTTTCCACTTTCCCCCCAGACGGGTGTCTCTGAGTCATCCCTGCCTGGCTCATTCGCTCCTCCCCGTCACTCTCAGCCCTGCCTCCCTCTCCACCACCATCACTGTTCAACACATTTTGGGTACCTCCTGGGTGTAAGACACCCTACCAGGCTCCGAGCTTCGACAGACAAGGGGAAACAGTTGTGTCCTAGAGCCTCACAGCCCCTCCCACAGGAACTGCCGAGTCACTCGTGGGAGGCGCCCGTGGAACACTGAGAAAGCACCCAAGGGACACGTGATTACATGTTCCAGAAAGAAGGCTGACTGGCAAAGGGGCGGGGGCAGATGAGTGAGGTGGGGGGCGTGGATGCAGGTCGGACTGAGCGTTTGGATTTCATCCTGAAAAGTTGGGAGGAAGGACCGGCGCCCTAGAAGGCAGGCGGGGCAGAGGAGCAGACATGACCGCGTGAGCATGGGCGGGGTCATGTTGAGTGGAAGTGACCCATTTAGAGGGCCGTTCACCAGGTTAAAAATCTAGGTGGAGAAGTAGTTTTCTCAGTTTCATGGTTTTCTGAAACTATGTGGACCATCTCCTTAGCACATTATCACAAAGCTTGTGCCCAATGTTATCCTAATAACAAGCATTCACATCATTATCCTGGAGGACCAGATGCATCCTGGGTCCAGGGTCTGGCTGATTTTCAGAGTCTGTCTGGGCCTTGTGGGTTATATAAAAATAAGACTTTGGAGCCCCCCCTTTAGCCCAATCTGTGGAGATGTGAATTCTGGCCCCTGCCTTGCTTGCTTCAGGGCTGTGCCTTGGACTCATGGGTGGCAGCTATGGGCTTCCCTGAGCCAGAATTGAGCTCCTTGACCACAGGACCCTTGGTCCGGGAGAGTCCTCCTCCAGAAGCATTTCTCTTGTGTTAATGACAAGGACTGAGGTGGTTAATTTCACTCTGGCAACCCCAAAGAATGAAAAACAAACCCACAATGTAGAAGAGGGAAAGTCAAATGTCACTGGTTGTTATACATTATGACCTCAGAAATGTAGACAGGAGAACCACACACAGCTGCGAATCACCAGCGTGAAAATTCCACATAACGTGGGTAAAGGTTTTCCAGGGTCCATCACCAGAGTCGACTCAGGAAGAACTAGGGCTTCCACATGGGAGACCGTGTTTATCTCTTTCTAATCTGCTTTAACCCGCCCCCGGGAAGTGACAGAGAGGCGGGAGGAAAAGCTCACCTGGCAAGGTCTGAGAACAGAAGGAGGCAGGGGCAGCCCCACTGAGCTGGGTCCGAGTCAGGAGACTGGGAACACGCTCAGGGGAGGACCGCCAGATCTCAGCCCCCAGCCCTCTTCCCTGAGGGAGGGAACAGGCTCTTTTCTGGAAGGCTGAACTCAGAGACAGACAGGAGGTGTGGAGGAAGGACAGTAGCGGGGCCGGATGGGACCAAGGGTCTCGTCTGCACCCTTGCTGCTCTTAGAGCATCTGCCCCAGGGGGCCGTGGGGCTCCCTCTCTGGAGACCACTAGCTGCAGCCGAGGAAAGCTCTGAAGCCCGCCCACGAGCGACTGGGGCCGGTTTTGATCCCCCATCGCGGGTGAGGGACCCTGGCGGCTGAAGCCCCGAGGCAGCGAGGGTGGGCGGGGAGACCCTCGAGGAGACTGCGACCCCGGGAGGCTGGAAGCGGGGGCTGAGGTCATGCTCAGAAGCAGCCCCTCTGCCTGTTTCTCTGCGGACGAAACGTGTCTGTCCCGCTGGTCAGAGCGTGGGCCCCCGCCCGCACTCTTCGTTCCTCCTTCGGACGTGGTCACTATTGCCGTTGAGCCCTGGCCAGTGCCGCCATGACTCGCCCCCGCCGCCGTCCCGGGGGCGTTGCGCCCTGCCCCGATCCTCGCCGGGGACGCGGACTCACCCCTGTCCTTGTGCGCGTGGAACGTGGCGATCTCGCCTCGGCCGGAGAAGTCGTTCCTGCGGTCCAGCAGCGCTTCGCGTACCGCCTCGTAGCCGTGCAGCACCACGGTGCGCCGCGAGCCCAGGTACAGCGTGAACACCGGCCCGAAGCGCTCGGCCATCTGCGAACGGGAGGCGCAGAGTGAGGCCGCGACTGGGCACGGGGGGCGGCAGCGCCTAAGCCGCGCCCCCAGCCTGCTTGCTGCCGCTGTTGATCTGGGAAAATGCCGTCTTTGTCCCCACGAGAGGCGGCGGCGTCTGCTGCAAGCGCAAGGGCGCACCGCGGCGCTCCAGCACTGCGCTCCTGCCGCCCGGACAGGGTCGACTCGGTGGACTTTGGCGCCTCCCAGCCCTCCCCCAAGGCCGCTTTGGCAACACCCGTGCTCACCAATCACCCCATAATCAAGCCTGGCTTCTCGACCCTAGGCTCTGGCCCTGGGGTGCTGCAGGCCGGCCGGGAGCCAGTACCCAGCCCGTCCACGCGGCGCACTACGCACGTCGGTAACACGGGCTCACGCATGCACCTGCTCTGCCGAGGGTGTTTTGTATCAGCTCATTTAATGTCTAGGCTTGTTAGCCCATTCAGTGTTCTCAACAGCCGTAGCAGGCGGCATCGGCACACACAAAATGGCCCACACTGCATTTTTCAACCTCTGTCTCGGCAAGCAGGCTGACAACAGCAGGCGGGCATCTGGTTGCCAACGCGCTATCCCGGCTTCCCCACGGGAGAACCACACCGGCTGTCCTGGCCTCCCGGTGACCACACACGACAAGACGCAGTCTGGACCTTCCAAGGCCGGCCTGACTGGGGCCCACGCTGAAGGCTTCGGGCCCAAGCGGTACCGCTGGCGATGTATTTTGAGTGTCACTCCAGGTCGCTACTGTGAATTCAGTAAATTCATAGCAGGCTGGCATTGAATAGCAATTTGTCGCAGTGAGTTGAAGACACACATATTAGCTCTAATTTCTAAATTATTCTCCCTAAAATCAACAATAGTTTTCTTACCCGGGTGAAGGATTTGGGAATATTCTTCAAGTCCAACTGGTAAATATTCCCAATGATGGGAAGTGGGAAGGGTCCTGGGGGCAGGTTCCAGCTGCTGTGGACCTGCTTCCAGATGGACACCAGCAGGAGGATAGCCACCCACGCCAGCAGGGCCACGGTGATGCCAAGGGCCGCCATGGTGCCCCTCGGGTCAACTGGGGAGGACGATTCTGTGGAAATGCAGAACTTTTATAACACATCCTTGAGAAGGAGGGTGGCCCATCAACCAATGCCGCCTTCCTTCTGCTCTGGGCCAAGTTACTAGTTTATTATTAGCTGCTGTTGGCCATCATTTCAAAGCTGAGTTCTGAAGCAGCTGCCTCTAGAAGTAGCATCCAGTGACCCCACCAGGATGGAGCTGGGCTCTGTCAAAACTCCTGTTACTCCCATCTCTTACTGTTCTGGTAAACACATCCAGGGACATGTCCCCAACCCATAGGTCAGAAAGTGGGGTGGAGAACTGTCCTCCCCCTTTGACACTAGTTGGATAAGGGAATGCTCAGGTCATATTTCTGTGAATTTGTTTGGGGTAGCATTTATGTAAGGTAACACCTATCACCTCTGGTGGGGTGTGGGAATGCACTCTTCTGGGGCTAAGGTCTCTTAAGAGCTGATGAGGTTTGCCTGAGTGGCCTCGGATAGTACTTGAAAGACTCCCTGCCACATTTATGTGGCCAGAAGGAAAGTTCAACATGTAAATTCCATCCCACTTTGTCAGATTAACAGGCAAACCAAGTGACAGAAAAAAGGTAAAGAATTTTGAGAAAGTTAATCTCTGATTATAAAAATGTAATATTTTTGCAGAAAATTAAGGGGAAATTATTTTTTAGATTATTCTAAATTCAAATTCTTTTTTGAGTCGGAGTCTCACTCTGTCACCCAGGCTGGAGTGCAGTGGCAAGTTCATGGCCACCGCAGCCTCAACCCGCTGAACTCAAGTGATCCTTCTGCCTCAGCATTCCAAGTAGCTGGAACTACAGGAGTATGACACCACGCTCCTTCTTTTAATCTATTGTGAGATGAGGTCTTGTCAAGTTGCCCAGGCTGGTCTTGAACTCATGGGCTCAGGCAATCCTCTCACCTTGGCCTCCCAAAGTGCTGGGATTATAGGCATGAGCCACTGTGCCCGGCCTCTAAATTCAAATTGTAAAAAGAAATTACCTTGTTGAAACATTTTTTTTTTTTTGAGTTGGAGTCTCACTCTGTCACCCAAACTGGAGTGCAGTGGCCGCTCCCGGCCACCGCAACCTCGACCTGCTAGTCTCTGGCGATCCCTCCGCTTCAGCCTTCCAAGTAGCCGGAACTACCCGGCTAATTATTTATTTATTTATTTATTGTGGAGATGAGGTCTTGCCAAGTTGCCCAGGTGGGTCTCGAACCCGCGGGCTCAGGCAATCCACTCACCTCAGCCTCCCAAAGCGCGGGATTACAGGCTGAGCCACCGAGCCTGATGAATTTGTTTTAAATTGAGTTAAATCTGGAAGATTATTTTCTAAATATCTTGTTTTGTTTCTCCAGGGACACAGTAGAGCGCCATACTTATAGCCTCTCTGAGGCGTATTAATTTTCTCCATGCAGACCCATGTCCACCTTCTATTAGGGTTGTTCATAGGTATTTTGTGGAGTTTGCTTTTGTGGTTGGAATAAAGAGAATGTGTTTCATTCTGCTTCTGTCCTCAACTAGTAATATATAAAAGTTCTTAATTTATAGTTTGCAATGTTGTACTTTTATGTGTCATGCATCTTTACATATAAGAAAATATTATGAAAAATGAGAAAAATAGAAATTATTTACAATCCAACCAAATCACCTGTGGATTTTGAGTTGTGCCTTTCTTCGACGTATAAAAGTGAGGCTATACACTACAGACTACATTCTAAGCCAGTCTCTCTCTCTAAACAATTTATTAGCAACATGGGCAAGTCATTGTTGTTTTGTGCTCAAAACTGCAGCTCTCCTGAACCATAAAGGGATGTTTGCTTCTAGAAGGAGCTTCAGGGACCTTTGCTCCCCTCTGATCTTTTTACCCCTTGAGGTGAGAACTGACAATGTAGGAACACTGGCTTATGAGTGGGGTCAGCATGCCCATTCTTCCTTTCCTTCCTTTCCAGTGGCCAGTGTGGGGCAGCAGGGCCAATTTCCTGGGTGGAGATTAACATGTCCAGACCCCTGCATCCTGTTCTCCTGAACTGGGCCCAGCCAGGCCTGCCTGGGGAACACACCCAGTTTCCTTGCTTGCTGGTCCCTCCTCCTAGTGCTGGAAACAGGCAGAGCCAACTTCCTGCAGGCTGTAAAGGAGGTTTTGGCTCTAGGGGGCATGGAGGTGGGGGTGAGATCAGGAAGTATCAGGGTGGAAAGGCAGAGCAGGTCTTCGGTTCCCGTTGGGTGAGAATGGCCACCCCTACACTGCTGACCTGAGGGTGCACACCCCAGCCAAGGGATCCCACATGCCCTGGAGAGTCTGCTCCCCAGAGGGATGCAGCTGGGGTTGGGATCCTCTGGCCATAACACTGCTGGATATCCAACCAACACCAAATTCTAAATACAGGAATCCATGTCTTTTGAAAATGATGGCATTTCTGTGTACATCTTTTCAGAAGCAAGGGCTTTTGTTTTGCATCTATTCCATTGACTGGACATTCTAGGACAGGGATGGATAACTGATAACCAGGATGATAGAGTTTCTGCACTTTTCTGCCTGGCAGCAAGTGGTGCTTCTTCAGCTTTGGGTCACCTGCTTTTGGCTGAGTGTGGCGGAAAAGTATTTGTATTGGTGCAATTTTCTTCTTTCTCTAATTAACTAGCTGTTTAGAAGGAATGAGAGTTAGCTGGGCATGTAGTGTGTGTCTGTAGTTTCAGCTACTCGGAAGGCTGAGGCGGAAGGATCGCCCAGCAGGTCAAGGCTGGGGTGGCTGTGAGTGTGCCACTACACTCCAGCCTGGGCAACAGAGTGAGGCTTCAACTCAAAAAAAAAAAAAAAAAAAAAAACCAAAGAGAGAGAGAGAAGGGATAAGAGTTAAGTTAATGAAATGTCTTTTTGATTGAGACAGTCCTGATTTTTCTCTTTGGACCTGTTAGTATGATGATAGATGAAAACGTTGTCTTATATAAAAGCATCATAACCAGCTTTTTCATGGAGTGATACTCTTTTAACATGCTAATGGATTCAACTTTTTAATAATTTTGCATTTATACCCACAAATAAAATCGGGCTATCATTTTTGCATTATATTCTTGCACAAGAATTATGCTAACCCTAGAAACCATTGAGAAGTTTTTTGTCTTTCTCTGTACCCTGGGATACTTTAAATTATAGGGGAATTGTTTAAACTTCGAAATTTTGATAGAACTCAATGGTAAAACAATATGGAAAAGCTTTATTGGAGCTAGATAATTGTTTATAAAGATTAGAAAGGCAATCTCAATCTTCATCTCAGTTTTACATAAAACATCTCCACGTAACAAATCCAAACAACACAGGAATGTGTAAAGTGAAAAAACAAGAGATGCCAACCCACCCCACATAGACAGCTTCCAAATTTTCTTTTTTTCTTTCTTTCTTTTTTTCTTTGAGTTGGAGTCTCAACTCACAGCCACCCCAGTGTCAACCTACTGGGCTCTGGTGATCCTTCCGCCTCAGCCTTTCAAGTAGCCGGAACTACAGGCATGTGTTACTGCTCTGGCTAATTTTTTATCTATTGTAGAGATGGGGTCTTGCCAAGTTGCCAAGGCTGGTCTCGAACCCGTGGGCTCAGGCAATCTACTCGCCTCGGCCTCCCAAAGTGCTGGGATTACAGGCTGAGCCATCGAGCCCGGTCCTGACTTTTTACTGCTACACCCAGTGCAGCAGTGGTGCTCTGTAGATGTATCTCTGTTCAGATATGCATGTATCTCTGTAAGATAGTTTCATGGGAGTGGGATTGTTAGGTCACTGGACATGTAAACTTAAAAAGTTAATACATTTACAGAATTGTTTCTCAGAAACACTTTAACCCCCCCCCGCCATACACACACCCATAGTCGTATGGGAACATCCATTTCTTCTTCTTTCTTTTTTTTTAGATTAAAAAATATAGTTTATTTAAAAGTAAATTAGAGAGCGAAAGAGAAGGAAGAGAGAAGATTCACCTCCCCAGGTGGGCGAGGGAACCAAAGCCAGGAAGCATGGTGACAGCCATAGCTCAAAGAGCACATGGCCACACCACCAAAATCCAGCAAGGAAATGGCCCGGGAACATCAATTTCTTTCTTTCTTTCTTTTTTGAGTTGGAGTCTCACTCAGTCGCCCAGACTGGAGTGCAGTGGCTGCTCCTGGCCACTGCAGCCTCGACCTGCTGGGCTCTGGTGATCCTTCTGCCTCAGCCTTCCAAGTAGCTGGAACTACAGGCGTGCTCTACCACCCCCGGCTAGTTTTTTTGACTTATTGTAGAGATGAGGTCTCACCAAGTTGCCCAGGCGGGTCTCGAACCCGCGGGCTCAGGCAATCCACTCACCTCAGCCTCCCAAGGTGCAGGATTACAGGCTGAGCCAATTTCTATGCATCTTCTCCAACACTGGATATTGTCAGTCACTGATAACTGAAAAATTGTATTTCATTACTTTGTTTCATTTCTCTAATCAATAAAAAAGAACAGCTTTCTCATCTATTGGTTATGTATTTGAATTTCTTTTTTAATGAAATGCTATCTGCATATTTTTCCCTTTAATATCGGAGTTTTATATATTTCTTATCAGATTTTGATGACTTTTTGTATATCAAAAAATTGTAGTTGTTTTTGTGATTTATGTTTTGGAAATAATTTCTCCCAGTCTTTTGTATGATTTCCCACATAGAAATTTAGATTTCAGCTGGGCATGGTGGCTCGTGCCTGTAATTCTAGCACTTTGGGAGGCAGAGGCAAGAGGATTGCCTGAGTCCAGGGGTTCGAGACAAGCCTGGGCAATTTGGTGAGACCTCATCTCTACAATAAAATAAAAAAATTAGCAGGGCATGGTGGCACGTGCCTAGGGTTCCAGTTACTTGGAAGGCTGAGGTGGAAAGACCGCCTGAGCCCAGCAAGTGAAGGCTGTGGTGGCCATGAGTGTGCCACTGCCCTCCAGCCTGGGCGATAGAGTGAGACTGACTCAAAAAAAAAAAAAAAAAAAAAAAAAAAGAAAGAAAAAGAAAGAAATTTAGATTTTTACATAGTTAAAAATTTCAAACTTTTTCTTTATAACCTTTTGAATTTAGATCATGGTTTTTAAAAAACTACCTCCATCCTGAGGTTATAAAATGTATTTTATATTAATTACTTTTCTTTTTTTTGAGTTGGAGTCTCACTCTGTCGCCCAGACTGGAGTGCAGTGACCACTCCCGGCCACCGCAGCCTCGACCTGCTGGGCTCCGGTGATCCTTCCGCCTCAGCCTTCCGAGTAGCCGGAATTACAGACGCGTGCTACCACGCCCGGCTAATTTTTAAATTTTATTGTAGAGATGAGGTCTCGCCTGCCCAGGCGGGTCTCGAGCCCATGGGCTCAGGCAATCCACTCACCTCAGCCTCCCAAAGGTGCAGGATTACAGGCTGAGCCACCGAGCCCGGCCTATATTAATTCCTTTAAAAAATGTAATTTAAAATGTGTCTTTAAAAATTCAATGTGAGCCGGGCTCAGTGGCTCAGCCTGTAATCCCAGCACTTTGGGAGGCCGAGGTGAGTGGCTTGCCTGAGCCCACGGGTTTGAGACCCACCTGGGCAACTTGGCAAGACCTCGTCTCTACAATACATCAAAAATTAGCTGGGCGTGGTAGCGCGCGCCTGTAGTTCCAGCTACTTGGCAGGCTGAGATGGAAGGATCACCGGAGCCCAGCAGTTCGAGGCTGTGGTGGCCAAGAGTGGCCACTGCACTCCAGTCTGGGCTACAGACTGAGACTCCAACTCAAAAAACAACAAAAAAATTCTATGTGGTCTTGTCATTTCTAAGTAAGGAGTTTTGATTTCTCTCACTATAATCGTGTTTTATTAAATTCTCCTTTAGTAAAAAACTGTTTAACGTATGTTCTATCTGTACAAAAAAATCAGTGATTTATCTTTTATGTATGTCTTTTACCAATTGTCCCCTTTAACAATTTTTGTTACCTGTGCTTGCTTTCTTTTTTTTTTTTTTTTGAGTTGGAGTTTCACTCGGTCGCCCAGACTGGAGTGCAGTGGCCGCTCCCGGCCACCGCAGCCTCGACTCCCGCGATCCTTCCGCCTCAGCCTTCCGAGTAGCCGGAATTAGAGGCGTGCGCTACCATGCCTGGGTAATTTTTAAAAATTTTATTGTAGAGATGAGGTCTCGCCTGCCCAGGCGGGTCTCAAACCCGTGGGCTCGGGCAGTCCACTCACCTCAGCCTCCCAAAGGCGCGGGATTACAGGCTGAGCCACCGAGCCCGGCTGTGCTTTCTTTTTGTACCATTTCTCTGGTTCATCTTTGCTTATCCTAGCATTTAAAATATCTCTATGTCATTTTGTTCTTGATAACTGTCTTGTAAACATCCTATAGCTTTGACATAATCAGAAAGTTTTTTCTTTTAATAGAAGAATTAAACAATCATGTTTATCATGATCACTGGTAAATTTGGCTTTATGGTATGTATGTGCATTTCCTTTTCCTATTTTTGCTGGATTGATCTTTTTCTCTTTTTTTCGAGTTGGAGTATCACTCTGTCACCCAGGCTGGTGTGCAGCGGCACACTCACGGCCACCCCAGCGTCAACCTGCTGGGCTTCAGCGAACCTTCCACCTCAGTCTTCCAAATAGCCGGAATTACAGGTGTGCACTACCATGCCTGGCTAATTTTTGTTTTATTGTAGAGAGGAGGTCTCACCAAGTTTCCCGGGCTGGTCTCAAACCCACGACCTCAGGCAATCCACTTGGCCTCCCAAAGTCCTGGGATTATAGGCTGAGCCACCGAGCCTGACCTGGATTGATTCTGTATTGTTTGTTTCTTTTTTTTTTTTTTAATGCTCTGGTGTCTTGATTTCCAGTTATTGTTCAACAAGTGGTTACTCTTCAATCTGAAAGTACATATAGACTTACAGTTCTTGATTAACTTGAAGAATTGATCAATCTCCTCTCATCTAAACAAGAAGAGACCCTTAGCATACTTTCTGTCTCTACTTTCCATGCAACATAACACTCCACCTCAAATCTCAGGAAGTTTAGTTTCAGAGTACTAGCTTTAAATTTGTTCAAATATATTTTCTTCTCTTTTATAAATTAAATTTTAGCAAGGGCATTACTAGTTACAGCTCTCTATCAAGTGCTTATCTGCACTCAAATATTTGTTTACTAGTCCCTTTGCCTGTTACTTCAATATCATATCTTATCTTTCTTGGAATCCTGCTCCCAGACATGTAAAATCGCCTACATTCAGAACTAGAGTTTATGTGGAAACGGGCATACTTGGAAACAATTCCCCCTTCACCCCTTTTCTCCTAGGGTCAAGTTCCTTTTAGTGGAGGATCATGTGGCAAAAATATGTTCTGTCAGACTGATTTAGTGTACTTGACTTTCCCTTCTTTCATCCTCACAAATAGGAAGTACCAAATATCAGAAGTTTCCTAAGAGGAGACTCAGTAGACCTAAATCCTCGGACCACAGAGATAAGAGAGAAGAATATTACTGAGGCTGTGGATACATAAGAAGAGAGTAGAGTAGGGATGGGGTTGAAAACATGCTCAGAATAGTTGATTTGAAGACTCTGCCCTGGAAACTTCCACTTGTTTTGTGTGGTAAAAAGGGCTGAGGACCCTAAAATAGAATATTAGGTGGGCAAGTACCTAATATTCTGTTCCATACTTAATTAAAAAGATTAACTTTGACAAAAACTAAACATCTTTTCCAAGTAAAACAAAAGCAGAGAACATACAACATCACAGGGTCCAAAAGTTGAGCCATCTTGGCGCAGGAACAAAGTATCCCACATCAAAGGGTGTGGGGTTCTGGGACATGTCCTCTCATCTGTCTCTGTCCCCACGTCTGAGCTGTTGTTGAGAATTCTGAGAGCAAACAGCACTGTTCCCTACTGCGATGTGTCAGCTCCCTGGGATGGAGGAAGGAGCTCTCCTGGATTCTGCATGAACTCTGTAGGCTGAGACCCCAAAAGAGATGCCGGCTCCACAGGGGCAGTGAAAATATCAAGCATGTGGAAAAATAGTGACGTGCAATGCACCCCCATATAGCTATCATTCAGGTTCAACAATGGTCAAAATATGGTTAACTTTGCTGTATCTGTGGAGTTAAAATATCTCTTTCTCTCTTGATCTCATTCACGTTCTCACAATGCCAATATCATATCTAAAAGACAATACTGATTTTGTTGGAATTTTTAATTTATATTTTTTGTTATTGATGTCTAACTTAATTCCATTGTTGTCAGAGAATGTAATGCATATATTTCCAATTTTTTACTGTTTATTAAGAGTTGCTTTATGGCGTAGTACAGTGCTCCCGATACAGAGACCCATATTGCCACAGTAAGCCTTGTGATTTGCATAACTTTTGTCTCTCTAAAATGTATAAAACAAAGCTGTAATTTAACAACCTTAGGCACAAGTTCTCAGGACCTCTTGGGACTGTCCCTCAGGTCTTGGTCATTCATATTTAGTTCAGAATAAACCCCTTTAAATATTTTACAGAGTTTGGCTTTTTCATTGACAGTCTATCAGTTTTCTCCACTGAAAATTTACTCTATTTCCCTTTTCACACTCTATTTGAAAGTGAGTTGCTGAGGTTACCGGAAGATGATGGCTTAGCCAGTCAGACTGCACAAGCCCTTGTGTGAGTGACTGTATCAACAAATTTGCATACGTGTTTGTGTGTGAGTGGGTGTGTGAATGGCTGAGTAAGTGGGGACTTGGGAGCAAGTGGCGAGGGGTCAACTGGTGAAGTGGCTGGTGCTTAAGCTGCTCTGCTAGGACTCTCGTGCTTCCCAGAGTGCAGAAGCTGAGTGCCATTTCCCACCACCACAGTGCCAGGCCAAACACTGGCAGCAAGGACTGTGGGGGGGTCACAGTGAGGGAGTCGGAACCAGAGTCCTCAAGAAGCAGTGGGAGTGGTTATCCCAAACCTGGACTAGCTGCCACTGCCTCCAGCACCAGGCTAGGCTTCAAGGCCCTGCCTCTGGGACCTGAGATCCAAAGGCTGTGGTATTGGCTGGGGAGGGAGCTATCTTTCCCAGCCCCATTTGTGGCAGGGTCTACACAAGCATACTCATTGTAAGGTGATACTGTGTGGAGATGGAGAGGGAGTACCAGCTGACCAATTCATCAGATAGCAAGCATTGTGACTCGTAAGTGGGTCGTGACTCATAAGTAGGTTCTGAATCCTTACAACCCCTTCCTTGCCCCTTAGTAAGTGCTCAAAATTGTAAAGAGATAGCACAATGCCCCACTCCCAGCCCTATTTTATAACTGAACAAACCTAGAGCTCCAGTTCAGGGAAGGACAGGAGGTAGAGAACATATCAGAGGCGATTGCTTCTCTATTTCCCACTGAGCAATGGAATTAAAGAGAACTGCTACAAATGAAGAAAAGCCAATAAAAAATCAGCGATAAATTCAGAGCTCCAACAACAGTGCCTGGAAGAACAGCTACTAAGTCACAAACAATGGCTATCCTTGAGAACAGTGGTATCCAAAAAGCACTTCCAGAGATCAGAGAATTGTTGGGTAAAATGAATAAAAATCAAGAAATGCAAGGGTTAAAACTAAATTAAATTGCAAGAAATTTCAAGGGAGCTGGACAGACTCAAGAAAGTGTGTTAGAAATAAATACACAAGCCGGGCTCGGTGGCTCAGCCTGTAATCCCACGCCTTTGGGAGGCTGAGGTAAGTGGATTGCCTGAGCCCGCAGGTTCGAGACCCGTCTGGGAAACTTGGTGAGACCTCATCTCTACAATAAATCAAAAATTAACTGGGCGTGGTAGCTCGCGCCTGTAGTTCCAGCTACTTGGAAGGCTGAAGTGGAAGGATCACCGGAGCCCAGCAGGTCGAGGCTGCAGTGGCTAGGAGCGGCCACTGCAATCCTGTCTGGGTGACAGAGTGAGACTCCAACGCAAAAAAAAAAAAAAAAAGAAAGAAAGAAATACACAAATAAAGAACTTCATTCATGAAATAGATACAAACTGACAAGCATGGGAAGCAGAATTGACCAAGTAAAAGAATCTGAGCTGGAAGACGAAAACATGAAATTAACCCAATCTAATAAAAATATAGAAAAATAACTTATGAAGAAAGAAGAGACTTTCCAAGAGATATTTGATTTTATTAAGAAACCAAACCTACATCTGATCAGCACATGTGAAGTAGAAGAGAAATGGAAAACACCTTGGAACAAACATTTCATGAGGTTATTCAAGAAAACTTTCCACATCTGGCCAGACAGATGACTATACAAGCACAGGAGATTCAGAAAGCCTCTGCAAGATATCTTATAAGAAGACCAACCCCTAGACATATAGTAATTCACCTAAACAAAGTAGATATAAAATAAAAAATCCTAAAGGCAGCAAGGGAAACATGTCAGACTACCCACTGGGTAAAATCAATCAAAATTGCTATAGACTTGTCTCCAGAAACACTACAGGCCAAAGTGATTGTACTCTAATCTTTTCAAATGTTTTCAAAGGTAAACAATTTCAACCAAGAATTTCCTACCCAGCCAATCTAAGCTTCATCAGTGATGGAGAACTAAAAGCCTTCTCAGACATCCAATCCCTAAGAGAATATGCTGCTTCTAGATCAGCTCTACAAGAGATGCTTAAAAAGTTGTTGTGCACCGAAGAAAAAAGAAACAAAAGAAAGACCATATACAAGACAAGATCACAAACAAACGCACAACAGAACACACAGCACACCTGCAAAAATGAAAACACATATATTAACATAAAAACTAAAAGAAAACAAAACAGCCTTATAAGAGCTTTATGACAGGGACAAACTCTCACATTTCAATAATCAGCCTGAATGTGAATGGACTAAATGCAGCGCTGAAAAGACATAGAATGGCAAACTGGATTTTTTTTTTTTGAGTTGCAGTCTCACTCTGTCACCCAGATTGGAGTGCAGTGGCTGCTCCCAGCCGCCGCAGCCTCAACCTGCTGGACTCCGGCGATCCTTCCACATCAGCCTTCCAAGTAGCTGGAACCACAGGCGCGCGCTACCACGCCTGGCTAATTTTTTGATTTATTGTAGAGATGAGGTCTCCCCAACTTGCCCAGGCAGGTCTCGGACCTGCAGGCTCAGGCAATTCACTCACCTCAGCCTCCCAAGGAGCGGGATTACAGGTTGAGCCACCAAGCCTGGCTCAAACTGGATTTTAAAAAAACCCCCAAAATAAACATGACCCAACAATATGCTGCTTCCAGGAAACATATCTCACTACAAAGGACACTCACAGATTCAGAGTTAGAGAATGGAAAACAAATTTTCAGGGGAATGAATCACAAAGGAAAGCAAGAGTTGTGCTGTTAAAATTAGACAAAACAACATTTAAGTTGTCAAAAAATTTTAAAAGTACAGAAGGACATTACATAATGATAAAAAGTTCAATCCATCAACAAGAAATATCCATCCTAAACACATATGCACCCAATACAGGAGCACCAGCTTTTTATAAAACAGCTACTAAGTAAACCAAAAACAAGATTTTTGACTCTAACATTATCATAGCTGGGGACTTAAATACTCCACTAACAACCCTAGACAGATCATTAAGGCAAAAAAATCAACAAAGAGATCCAGAACCTCAACTTGACACTTGACCAAATGGACTTAGTAGATATCTACAGAACAGTCCACCCAACAACCACAGAATGTACATTCTACTCATCACCACATGCAATGTACTCCAACTTCAACCACATTCTCCAACATAAATTAAGCATAAACAAATTTCACAAGATGAAAATACTGTTATGCACCTTATCAGAACACAGTGGAATAAAAATAAGTATCACCAAAACACACAAAGACATGGACACTAAACAGTGTGATTGATGCTGAACAACTCCTGGGTCAAAAAAGAAAACAAAACAGAAATTAAATATTCCTAGAAACAAATGAAAATGAAGAAACATCTTACCAAAACTTCTGAGATGTCATGAAAACAGTACTAAAAGGGACTTTTTTTTTTGAGTTGGAGTCTCACTCTGTCGCCCAGACTGGAGTGCAGTGGCCACTCCTGGTCACCGCAGCCTTGACCTGCTGGGCTCTGGCGATCCTTCCGCCTCAGCCTTCCAAGTAGCCGGAATTACAGGTGCACGCTACTACGCTTGGCTGATTTTTTTGATTTATTGTAGACATGAGGTCTTGCTGCCCAGGCGGGTCTCGAACCCGCGGGCTCAGGCAATCCACTCACCTCAGCCTCCCAAAGGCGCGGGATTACAGGCTGAACCACTGAGCCTGGCTAAGAGGAAAGTTTATATCTCCACAAACATATCAAGAAAACAAAAGATAAAGTCACAACTGACCCCAAAGAAATACCAAAGATTATCAGAGATCATTATGTACACCTGCATGAAAACAAACTTGAAAACTTAAATGAAATGGAGGACTTTTTGACATCACACAACCTTCCAAGGTTGAAACAAGAATAAATTGAGACACTAAATAGACCAATAACAACCTAGAAATTGACTCCACCATAAGAAAACTACCTACCAAAAAAAAAAAGCCCTGAACCAGGCTGCTTTCCAGTGGAACTCTACAAAACATACAAGGAGGAGCTGATACCAATTCGATGGAAAGTATTCCAGGCAATCAAGAAAGATGGAACTCTTCCCAAATCATTTTATGAAGCTAACATCATACCTAAACCAGGAAAAGATCCTACAAAAAAAGAGAACTATAGGCCGTTATCCCTAACAAGCATAGATGCAAAAATTCTCAACAAGATTCTAGCAAAGCGGATTCCACAACACACCTCAAAAATCATCCACCACGACCAAGTAGGCTTCATCCTCAGAATGCAGGACTGGTACAACATCCACAAGACCATGAATGTAATTAAATACATCAACAGATGTAAAAACAAGAACTGCATGATTATATTATTAGATGCAGAAAAGTCTTTTGATAAAATCCAGCATCTTTTCTTGATAAAAACTCTTGAACAGCTAGGCATAGAATGAACATACCTCAAAATATTAAGAACCATCTATGATAAACCCACAGTCAGTATATTGCTAAACAGACAGAAATTGGCAGCATTTCCCTCAGAATATCAGAAGGTAAGACTGCTCGCTCTCACACCCTCCTGTTCAACATAGTGTTGGAAGTCTTAGCCAGAGCAATCAGACAAGAGAAGGAAATAGTTATCCAAATAGGAAAAGAGGAAGTTAAGTTTAGAGTCTATAATACTCAGTGATCTGTCACAGGAACAAAGAACAGAGTACCACATGTTCTCACTCATAAGCAGACCCTGAACATTTATCATAATATTATAAGAAAGGATTTGGCAGTAGTGGGATGCTGCTAGCGGAGGGAGGATATATAATATCAATAAGCGTACCTGATCTCAAACCAGGCAAAGTGGGGACCAAAGAGAGGCCCAAACCTTACCTGTACAATGACCACTTATGTACCTAGTCCTGAATTGTTCCCCACATCTTTTTTTTTTTTGAGTTGGAGTCTCACTCTGTTGCCCAGGCTGGAGTGCAGTGGCATGCTCACGGCCACCCCAGTGTTGACCTGCTGGGCTCCGGAGATCCTTCTGCCTCAGCCTTCCAAATAGCCAGAACTACAGGTGCCCACTACCACGCCCGATTAATTTTTGATTTATTATAGAGACAGGCCACACCAAGTTGCCCAGGCTGGTCTCGAACCCATGGACTCAGACAATCCACTCGCCTCAGCCTCCCAAAATGCTGGGATTACAGGCTGAGATACCGAGTTCAGCCTACTCCACATCTTTAAAATAAAAAAAAGAAAGCTACGAAGTCCAATTCACAAACATGGAGAAAGATAACTCCACCGTCTGGAGGGAGTTGGTATCATTATTCAGTCATTTATTTACACCAATATAGTTTATAGATATTTCTTTTATTTTCTGGGTTACAACACCAAATTATTCCTTCATTTTGTTATCCAAATAGTTTCATCTTCAGCGTTTGGAAGCATTTTTAGGTTGGGATCCTGTGCCCTTCTGATATCTCTCATTCTTTTTATTCTGTTTGAGCACTCCTTTACTTTTTGACACTATGATGGGTTCAGTTTCATCTTACCTTTGCCCTTCCCTATCCTAAATACAGCCATTTATCCAAGAAGTTCTGGTTCTTTTTATTGAAGAACCTCTTTTAAAAGCCAAGTTCTGAGCACTGAGTGTGCTTGTGGCAGCTGGGATATCACTGCTTCTCAATTCTCAGCAGTCTGTGCTAGGAAATACATGCATGTACACTAACCCATGGCTACATACAAATCAATTTGTTTATGCATATATCAATCTGCATATATTAATGTAAACACAAGTTCATACCAATGTCTGTAACTCTAATCTGTTCTAGCCTTCCTCTCTTGCTCATGGGTAATTTTTTCTCAAAGAGTGAGGAACCTGCCTCATATTGTCTATCGTGCATTTACTTGTTTGTTCAACCATAGTATATATGTAGTTTCCAAATTTCTAAACTACACTATGAGAAACTAAATTTACCAACTGGCTTACAGCATTTATGTGCCATATCTTTTGTCTTTAGCCTTATAGAATCTTATCGAAACATAATTTTCCGAAGTTACTTAAGTCAGCTCCTTTTCCTCAAATGTATTAGTGAGATTATGTCATACATTTGTAATGGAGTTAAATTCATCTTTCCTAGTCTGCATTCCATCTTTAAAATCCCAACATCCTGGATGATTTTTTGGAGTTCACTATTTGCAGTCCTTAGTGCAATGGGTTTTGGAAAATCCATGGCATCATATATCCACCACCCAGTAACATACAACAGTTCTAACAATCTAAAAATTCCCTCGTGTGACCGCTTTGTTTCCAATTCCTCTCCTTCCCTTATCCTCTAGCAACCATTGTTCTTTTTCCATTCCTATAATTTTGTGCTTTCCATACTGTGGTATAAATGAAGTCATATAACATGTAACCTATCGAGCCTGGCTTCTTTCACTTATAAAAATGCATTTAAGATTTATCCATTCTGATGTATGAATAGTTACAATGTTTCTTTTTATTGTTGAGTAGTATTCCACTACTCCTATTCCACAGTATACGCTATGATTTATTTATTCGATTTGCCTGTGAAAGATAGGCTGGCTGTTTCCTGGTTTTGGTGTTATGAACAAAGCTGCTTCTAAGCATTATTGCACAGTTTTTTTTGTGTGTGTGGACACATGTTTTAAGGTAACTTGGCTAAATACTTAGGAATGAGATGGTAAGTATATATTAACTATATGCAAAACTGCAAACTGTCTTCCAAAGTGACTGTACCATTTTGCATTCCAACCAGCAATAACAAGATTCCTCTTGCTCCACAACCTTGTCAGCATCTGGTGTTATCAGCTTTTGAATTTTAGCTATTTTAATGTGTGTGTGCTGTGTTTCATTGCTGTTTTGATTTGTATTTCCTCAATGACAAATGTTGCTGGGCATCTTTTCATATCCTATTGCATCTATGAATCACCTCTGGTAAAATGTCTGCTCGGATCTTTGCTCAATTTTAAATTGGGTTGTTTGCTTCCTTCTTGTTGAGTCTTAAGTGTTCTTTCTATATTTTAATCAGATATGTTATTTTTGAATATATTCTTCTAGTCTTTGGCTTGCTTTTTCATTCTCTTTACAGTGTCTTTTGTAAAGCAAATGGTTTTAATTTTGATAAAGTACCTATTACTTTTTTCTTTAATGGATTGGGCTTTTAGTAATATCTACAACCCATGATCACACAACTCTTTTTCTATATTTCCTTTCAAGGTTTATAGTTTTATGTCTACACTGGTTTATGATTTATTTTGAATTAAATTTTTAATGAAATATGAGGTACATGCCATATTGCTTTGCATGTGGACATTCAATTGTTTCAGCACCACTTGTTGAAAAGACTATCCTTTTCCATCAAATTGCTATTGCAGCTATGTACAAAATCGGTTAACTATATTTATCTGGGTCAATTTCTTGGCTCTCTATCTTGATCCATTAATCTGTGTGCCTATCCTTTCACCAAAACCACACTATTTTTAAAAACTGTACCTATTAACATATCTTTAAATTGAGAGATAGGAGTACTATAACTTTGTTCTTTTTCAGAATTGTTTTTGATTCTTCTAGTTCCCTTACCTTTCCACATACAGAATTAGTTGATCAACATCTGATTACTGGGATATTGATTGGGATAACATTGAATTTACAGCTCAAACTGGGGATAATTGATATATTAACAAGAATGTGTTTTCCAATTCATGAACGTGATGTATATTTCTGTTTATCTAGATTACTCATGATCAGTGTTTTGTAGGTTTTAGCATGAAGATCCTGTATATATTTTATTAAATTAATACATAAGTGGTTCATTTTTTGGTGCTATTGTACATGTTTTAAAATATTTAATTTAATTTATTTAAAACTTTTAGTTTCCAATTCTAGTTGTTCATTGCTGATATATAGGAATATAATTGCCTTTTGAATGGTGAGTTTACATTCTTGCTAAATTCATTTATTAGTTCAAGTAGCTTTTATTTTGGTACATATTTAGGAATTTCTCTATGATAATCATATAATCTATTAATAGGGACAGATTTATTTCTTTCTCTCCAGTTTTATTTCTTTTTCATGAGTTACTGCACTAGATAGGACTTATGGCATGATGTTAAATTGGAATGATAAGAGGGGAGATTCTTTTAAAAAAGAGAGGACATTCTGGATTTGTTTTCGATCTTAGTGGGAAAACATTTACTCTCTTGTTTTTAAGTATGATATTAGCTGTAAGTTTTTGTAGATGCCCTTTATTAAGATAGAGACTTTTTTTCTCAATTCGTAGTGTGCTATGAATTTTTACTGGGAATAGAGGTTGAATATATATATAATTTTTTGAGTTGGAGTCTCACTCTGTCGCCCAGGCTGGAGTGCAGTGGCATGCTGACAGCCACTGCAGCCTCGACCAACTGGGCTCAGGTGATCCTCCCACCTCAGTCTTCAAAGTAGCTGCAACTACGGGCAAGTGCCACCATACCTGGCTAACTTTTTTTGATTTATTGTAGAGATTAGGTCTCATCAAGTTGCCTAGGCTGGCCTCGAACTCGTGGGCTCAGGCAATCCTCTCACCTCAGCTTCTCAAAGTGCTGGAATTATAGGCATGAGTCACTATGTCCAGTGACGTTGAATTTTATTGCACGTTTTCACAGTATTTTTTTATGATCATATGATTTTCTTTATTTAGTTTGTTAATATAAAAATCACACTGACTGATTTTCCCATTTATTATTTTAAAATCTTTATTGAGGTGAAATTCACTTAATGTAAAAGTAACCATGATTGATTGATTGATTGAGTTGGAGTCTTGCTCTGTTGTCCAGGCTGGAGGGCAGTGACATGTTCACAGCCACCATAACCTCAATCCACTTGGCTCAGGCAATCCTTTTGCCCCAGCCTCCCGAGTAGCTGGGGCTACAGGCATGTGTCATCATGTCTGGCTAATTAAAAAAAAATTTTTGTCGTAGAGATGAGGTCTCACCAGTTTGCCCAGGCTGGTCTTAAACCCCTGGGTTCAGGCAATCCTCTCACCTCTGCCTCCCAAAGTGCTTGTATTACAGGCATGAGCCACCACGCCTGGCAAAAATAACCATTTCAAAGTGAACAATTTAGTGGCATTTAGTAAACACACAGTGTTATGCAACCGCCACCTGTAGTTCCAAATCATTTTCATCATTTCAAAATAAAACCTTCATTTCTCCTTACCCCAGCCCCTGGCAATCACCCATCTATGTTCTGTCTCTAGGGACTTGCCTATTCTGGACATTACATGCAAACTGAGTCATACGACTTCTATTGACTCTATCTTCAAGTTTATTTAGTCTTTCTTGAGCTGTGTCGAGTTTACCGATGAGCCTTTTGAAGGCATTCTTCTTTTTTACTATGGTGTTTTTAAACATTTTGATTGGTCCTGTCCATTCTTTCGTATAGTTTCCATCTCTCTGATAAAATGACATATCTGATCTTGCATGTTGTCTATCTTTCTCACGAGATCCTTTAGAATATTACTGAATTGTTTTAAATTCCATGTCAGATAGTTCCATCATTTATATGCCATCTCTGTCTAGTGTTAGTAATTGCTTTCTGTCTTCAGACTGCATTTTCTTGCTTTTTGGTATGCTGAATATGTTGCATAGGATAGTAGATATTGAGGTAAAAAATGTTTTATGTTTTGAGAAGAGCACACCTGTTTTTCTGCTAAACCTTTGGTGTGAGGATTTGTGCTAATCTTATTGAAGGACAGGCTGAGTTTCAAGTTTGTTGTTTCTAAGTGAACGTACGCTAATGGCTCCTGATCTCCTGGATGTGTGCTGTGTTTGTCCACCTGGCTTTGGGTCTCTCTTTGCTCCTGGGAGGGGCTCTCTCTCCCAGCTTCTCCAGATGCATTCCTGTATTTTGTTGGAATTGTTGTGAGGTGGAGGAGGACGGTGTCCTCTGAAGTTCAAATTTAGCCTCAGTCTTCGACAGGCCCTGTGTTCCCAGCCCTCAAAGATACAGGCATGCCAGGGATTTTCTGCAGTTTCCAGGGATAAGAGAACTCTGGGTGTGTTCCCACCAGAGAACACTGGATGAGGAGAGGAGAGGATCAGTTACTTCTGCTTATGCAGCATTGTTTAAAGTAATAAAATTACTGTAGCAGGTTTTTCTGAGATTTGAAGGACATGGAGATATCCTATAATAATTCAGTGGCATCCTGAAATGGCTAAGACTATGGGGCACCTCAGAAACCTGGGAAAATATTTTCTGGATTTAAATAATGTGGGAATTGTGCTAATTTCAGAATATTTATCTTATTTGGAAGTTTCAGTTGTGTTAATAGTCTTGGAAATAGAGCCCTATCTAAACTCCCAGAGTTTATATATTTTAAAATTTAAAACTGTTTTTATTTACAAGAATAATCTGTGCCATACACTGTGTAAGCTAATATATCCCCAGAAACTCCTTGGGTGCATGCTAGGGAATAACCTTCGTATGAAGTTGAGTTACAATGTGTTGCAAGAATTAGATCAACCTGCTGAAGACCACATTAAATAATGATGACAGCATAATGTTAAAAGCTAGTAGTCAGGTGACTCTGATAGTAAGGAGGAGAACATCATCAATGTATATCAGTTTCAAAAGTTCTTGGCTGGGCTCAGTGGCTCAGCCTGCAACCCCAGGACTTTGGGTGGCTGAGGTGAGTGAAGTGCCTGAGCCCGCGAGTTCGGGACCCACCTGGGCAACTTGGCGAGACCTCGTCTCTACAATTAGTAAAAAATTAGCTGGGCATGGTAGCGCATGCCTGTAGTTCCCGCTACTTGTAAGGCTGAGGTGGAAGGATTGCCGGAGCCCAGCAGATCGAGGTTGCAGTGGCCAGGAGTGTGCCACTGTACTACAGTCTGGGCGACAGAATGAGACTACAATTAAAAAAAAAAAAGTTCTTATTTTTTTAAATAATTTAATTTCAATTTCTAATTAATGAAGATTGGCGGTTATCTTTCAACTATTTCTAACTTTACTGACTATTTAAAGGATGTAGACTATAAAAGGTTTATTTTTTATTATTTGATTAAATTTGCTTTGTTCCCAAGCACATAATTAATTTTTGTAATTGGCACACAAACAACAAACAAAATGTTGATCTTCTGCTTAAAAACTGACCTTAAGGATTACATTGCTCAATTTTTTGTCCTTACAGATTATTCTTGTAAATAAAAACAGTTTTAAATTTTAAAATATATAAACTCTGGGAGTTTAGATAGGGCTCTATTTCCATGTTTTAACACAACTGAAACTTCAAATAAGATAAATATTCTGAAATTAGCACAATTCAACATTATTAAATCACAAAATATTTTGTCCTTGTTTTTTGTGCTAAATTTGTTCAATTTTGAGATTGTGTTTTGAAGGCTGCCCACTATAATATTCTTCTGCTTACGTCTTTTCCTCATTTCCAGTAGATCTCAGCTCGTATGTTTAGTTCCATTTTGTTTGGTACATGCAGATTTTTGGCTGTTATATCTTGTTTATAAATGATGCCTTTCATAATTGTCTCCTGCATCTGCTTTTAGACTTTATCTAACAATAATTGAATCACATAGTATGCATTCTTTGTGTTTTGCTTTTTGTACTTGAAATCATGTTTGTGTGATTCACTTGTGATTGTTACTTATAGAAGTAGTTCATTCCTTTTCACTGCTGTGTAGTAATCCATTTCATGACTATAGCATGATGAGTCCATTATATACCTCAGTTGATGCTCGGCTTTTTTTCACTTTTTGACTACTGCAAATAATGCTACTATTAACATTCCAATACCTGCTTTTTCATACACAGACATTGCTTATTTCTGTTGTTTATATACCTAAAAGTGAAATTACTATAACATAGAATAAGCACAAGTCATAAGTCAAGGTTTTATGCAAGTGTGGGTATATTTCTGGATGTTGTGTGGCTCTATTAATTTGTCTTACACCAATCTCAAGCTATCTTATTTCCTGTAGTTTAAAAATTAGTTTTGCTATCTGATGGTGTAAGTCTTCCAACTTTGTCTTTCT
Organism: Cephalopachus bancanus; assembly: GCA_027257055.1. Taxonomy (NCBI): domain Eukaryota; kingdom Metazoa; phylum Chordata; class Mammalia; order Primates; family Tarsiidae; genus Cephalopachus; species Cephalopachus bancanus. The sequence goes on along the minus strand of JAPVLO010001305.1, from coordinate 82,767 downwards.
TTAGTGGGCTATTCTTGGACCTTTGCATTTCTATCTACATTTTAAAGTCAGCTTGTCTGTTTATACAGCAAACTGTTTGCACTGTGGTTGGAATTGCACTGAGTCTATAGATTGACTTGTGGAGACTTGACCTTACAACACTGAGTGCTTCAATTCACAAACATGTTATCAGTTAGTTACTGCTGTGCAGGGAAACTTCCAGAATGTTCTTCTGACCCTGGCTGAGCTGGGCTGAGTAGCCTGTGACAGGTGGAGTGGTTGACATGGTTCTGCCTTCCTTTGGGTCTAGTATCACTCTGTTCCATGACTCTCATTCTTTGGGAAAGATTGGGGGAACTGGACATGTGCTCCTTACGACAATGGCAGGGGTTTCTCGGACACCTGCCTGCCATGGGTGCTCATTGCTCTAATCAGGCCACTGTTAGGTCTGACTTCTAAATCTGGAGAAACCTGTGCTCTACTGGAAGCCTCAGAAAGCATACCTGGGTCTTATCATTCTCCTTGTTTGACCCAGACAAGTGGTTCAAAGCCAAACTTCAGGGTGTGGATAATGCTTATGACAACTTCTTTGCTGCACTTATTTTGGATTTTTCTTTCTTTTTTATTCCATCATTATTCTTGACAAGTTTCAAAAGTGAAGATTATAGTAAAAATGATATTGATCATCATTAAATAGAAGTCTTCATGCTATTTCTGTTATTTTTCAAAATCACCATATGTAAAATATTTTCCTTTGGTGTACAAGTCTATGAAATATAACACCAGTACATTTTTGTGTAAGTGCTTTAATAAACAGGTACAAAACAATTTTCTCAGTGCAGTCATTTATCAATTCTGGTTTGTTTGTTTTTTTGAGTTGTCTTACTCTGTTGCCTCACAGTGGCATGCTCATGGCTACCGCAGCTTCAACCCTGCTGGGCTCAGACAATTTTTCCACCTCAGCCTTCCAAGAGGCTGGAACTACAGACATGCACCACCATGCCCGACTAATTTTTGGATTTATTATAGAGGTGAGGTCTTGCCAAGTTGCCCAGGCTGGTTTCAAATCTCTGGACTCAGACTGTCCTCTCACTTCTTCTTCCCAAAGCGCTGGCTACCATGCCTGGCTCCAGTGGTTTTTTTTTTTTTTTTTTTTTGAGTTGGAGTCTCACTCTCTCATCCAGACTGGAGTGCAGTGGCCACTCTTGGCCACTGCAGCCTCGACCTGCTGGGCTCCGGCAATCCTTCCGCCTCCACCTTCTAAGTAGCTGGAACTACAGGTGTGCGCTACCACGCTCGGCTAATTTTTGATTTATTGTACAGACGAGGTCTCGTCAAGTTGCCCAGGTGGGTCTTGAACCTGTGGGCTCAGGCAATCCACTCACCTCAGCCTCCAAAGTGCTGGGATTAAAGGCAGAGCCACTAAGCCCGGCTTCCAGTGGTTTTTTGATGAAGTCTTTGTAGTTTTTGTTAGGCGGTGTGCCAGTGTCATGGGAAAGATGCAAAGAATTGCACAAGGAGTAAGCTAGAAAAAATTTACTTAAAAAGTAAATTAGAGGCTGGACCCAGTGGCTCAGCCTGTAATCCCACGCTTTGGGAGGCTGAGGTGAGTGACTTGCTTGAGCCCGCGGGTTCGAGACCAGCCTGGGCAACTTGGCGAGACCTCGTCTCTACAATAAATCAAAAATTAGCTGGGCGTGGTAGTGCGTGCCTGTAGTTTCAGCTACTTGGAAGGCTGAGGCGGAAGGATCGCCGGAACCCCGAGCAGGTCAAGGTTGCGGTGGCTGGGAGGGGCCACTGCACTCCAGTCTGGGCCACTGAGTGAGACTCAAACTAAAAAAAAAAGATTAAAGAGGGGGGCCAAACACTGAAGAAGCATTTGGCGGTAAAAAAGCTAGGAGCAGGGGGTTTATAAGGCCCTTTTCTTTAGGCTGGGTGAAGGAGGATGGCACCAGCGAGACTCAACACCCTTTGAGGCCAAGAGATTTATTAGAGCAGCGGCTACAGAGAGAGGGAAGAAGGTCTGTAATCGCCTGGTGGAAGAGCGAGGGCGAGAGAGGTCTGTATTTATTGGTATGGGAGGGGGTGGCAGTGCTCTATCGGACCCTGGCAGTGCCAGCTTAGGGTCTTTATTGGAGGGAGCTATGAGGTAGTATTTCTATAGGGAGATAATATTTGTGTAGAGGTTTAAGTTTCACGTGAGTGGGAAGAGCAGGAATTTAGGGCCTCCGTTGTCCTTGTTAGGTTCCATATAGTGTTAGGCGCCATCTTGGGAGAGGTCCTTCCCTGTGCTCTGTGCCTTTCATTCCCACCTTTTCTGTTTATTTGGGAGAGGGCATCATTATTCTTTCTGGCTGCTTCCTGCTAGATGTGGGCGTTGTGGGGTGAGGTGGGGGAAGGGCACAGAACCAGTCAGAACAGGGCCCAGAGATAAGCGCTGAAGGTGAAGATTTCTGCAGGCGAGAGTTCTATAAAGATCCCTTGTAGATGTAGAATGGTGACTTGTTCCGGCCACTCCGCCAGTGGGCACGAGGGCGGTAGTAACCAGCTGTCTTGGAGTAGACTGTGGAGGTGGATAGAGAACCTGGAAGAGAACATATCCAAAATAAAAAATTAGATAAAAACTGGGTTGTTATGGGTTATTATAACCCTGGATTTTATTGTAACAGGTTGATAGTTGTTAAGTAATTAAGGCTGGTATGGGGTCAGAGGTGGTGCGTATGGAAGGGGCGAGTATGACTGTAATAGTAATTGGTTGACCATTATTTGAGAGAGCTCTGTCAGGCGCTGTTGGAGAAACCTAAAAACACATTCAACCGCTGACAAAAGATAAATATAACAATTAGTGGAGTTAGAACAGGAAGAAGCCACGTTAGGAGCTGGGGTTGCCACCACCCTGAGAATGGGCCTCTGATCAGGTCTTCTCTTCATTTTTGGAGATTTTCTTGTAGTTGTTTAATTCTGCCCTTGACTATTCCTGATTTATTAGCATAGAAGCAAAATTCCTCCTTAAGAAACAGGCATATTCCTCCCGCTTTTGCTGTTAGTAGGTCTAGTCCCTGTTGATTGTGGAGGACCATGTCAGCCGGGGAGTCTAGTTGTGTTTGTAAGTCTAGGACCGTGTCTGCCACCTGTTGTATGTCCTCGATCAGGTGGGAGGAGAGCTGCTTGTAGAAGTGAAGTGAGGACCCCAGCCCTGCTGCCCCCGTTCCCATGGCCACGGTGATGCCCAGCCCCACCAGCAGAGGTATGAGCTCAATTGCCCGTCTTCCTCGGGATGTTGAGGAGCCCACTAAAGGGCCAGGCAGGCTTTGGTTACCGGGTGCCATTACAATGGCGGGGAGGAGGATGACAATAATTCAGGACCCCAACCAGTTGGGGGGCAAGACCGGGTAGATGGTAGTGGCACATAGGAAGGCAGTCCCATTAAATGGGGGGCAGAGGATGTTATTTGATTGGACCACAAGTGATTGTGTGCAGAGGTGCGGGGGGCCCATCCGACCCCCAGAGTGCCGTTTTGTGTTATACACTGGGCCGCGGGCAAGTCATGTGGGAGAGGGATGTTAAAACGTGGTAGTGAAGGTGTACATTGGGTTGGAGGTATAGGGAGAGTCCAATTTCCAGCGACTGGGACAGGGGAGATCCAGGATTGACCTGGACTTGAGGCATAGCCAGCAGTCCTTTGCTGGGTTTGGGGGTTAGTGAGGTTAAGCAGGGTGTGGGTTTGGCTAAGGACAGGAAGAAGTTCCGGATCTGTCTGATAAGGGCCCCCGGGTTTTGGGAGGTTGGGGTGCACCAATACCGGCCCATTGGAATGCTGAATGAGCTCTTCCATGACCTGCTTAGTGTTTTGCTGTTCAGCATAATCTTGCGCCCCTCCCCCATCTGATTTCCCCACCGGAGGTCTGAGGTTCCAGCAGATTTTTTCTCCCTGTTTCCCAGGACAAGAATACCCAGAATGTTGTACCAGGCTTCGTCCCGTCCAGGCCTGCTGTTTGGTTGGTCTGAGGCAGACCGAGGTTTGCTCGTAGCAAGATGCCTGGACAAAAGAATGGATGGATGAACATTCAGTGGGGCAAGGGGGTATTTTGTTTTGGGGTTTTGGTGGGGGGTCTTGCTCCCAGCAGCGGACTGTGCCCCTATTGCCTGGGCAGCCTGCTTGGAAGTCTCTTAACATTGTTGCGGCCCAGTATTTTTGTGTTCCTAGTTGGCACGAAATTTTTGATAATAGCACATACTGGGGATCAGCTGGTAGAGTCTGGGTTTTCCTGCAGAGACGCACCGGTTGCAAGTCCAATCAGCCATGCCCCATGATATTGTAAAGTTATTGGTTAGAGCTGGGCTCGGTGGCTCAGCCTGTAATCCCGCGCCTTTGGGAGGCTGAGGTGAGTGGATTGCCTGAGCCCGCGGGTTCGAGACCCGCTTGGGCAGGGAGACCTCATCTCTACAATAAATCAAAAAATCAGCCGGGCGTGGTAGCGCATGCCTGTAGTTCCGGCTACTCGGAAGGCTGAGGAGGAAGGATCGCCAGAGCCCAGCAGGTCGAGGCTGCGGTGGCCAGGAGCGGCCACTGCACTCCAGTCTGGGCGACAGAGTGAGACTCCAACTCAAAAAAAAAAAAAGTTATTGGTTAGGCTTATTAATATGAATATGGTTAAACCGTAACTGGAGGTAAAACCGGGGGTTATTTTGGTCTTTAAGGGAGGCATCTGATGAGAACAAAGCTTGTGACAATTAAGAGATAGGTAGTAGCTAACAGAATTTTTGCTGCAGGCGGCCAGTTTGTGGGTGCTGAGCAGGTGAGTAATATAGTAAGTAGAATGGCGATCAGGCCAAGAAAGGAGAGGGCCAAGGGTCACAAGTTTTCTGTGTTGTTTCCAGGATGTTGGGTTGGGATGAGTGGTGAGTCAAGACAGGCGAAGTTTAAGTGGTTGGTCTGGAACCTGGGAGCAGGTGTACCTGTGGGTGGGTGGACAAGTATTATTATGGGTGGATTGTGAGGAAGGAGGGGTGGCAGGTTTAAGATGGGAAATGTGAATCCATGGGGTAATCTGATGCTGGGCTGTGATAAGTTTTGCTGCCGTGGGAGTGGATAAAACTACTTGAAGAGGTTCAGACCACTTTGGGTTGAGGTGAGTTTTAGTTTCCAGGTCAGAAAAATAGACCCATTGTCCAGGAATAAGAGGAGGTGGGATTTGACCATTGGACGAGACAGGTAAAAGGAGGTTTTGATATTCCCAAATGTGGGAACGAATGAAGGATAAGAGGGGGTAAAGTATGTGATTGGATGTCAGAGGGGTTGCAGTGGGGATTCCTGGGGGCAGCGCTGGACGGCCATACATCACTTCAAAAGGAGAGAGTTGGGATGGTTTTTTTGGGAGAACTCGCATGCGGAAGAGGGCCAGTGGGAGGAGGGAGACCCAGTCTCGATGGAGTTTGAGGGATGATTTGGTGAGAGTGTCTTTGAGGGTGCGATTGTGGGTGGTACGGGATATGGAAATGCCAGTTAATGTGGAGGTCAGTTGTTAGGGATTGTACCACTCGTGAGGTAAATTTGGGTCTGTTATCAGACTGGAGAGATAAAGGGACACCAAACCTAGGAATTATGTGATTGGCAAGGATGGACCCTACAGTTGCTGCTCGTTTGTTTGTGCTGGGGTATGCCTCTACCCATCCAGAAAAGGTGTCGACCAAGACGAGGAGGTATTTGATGTTGCGAACTGAGGGCATGACAGTAAAGTCAACTTGCCAGTCCGTACCCAGAAGCTGGCCCTGGGCCTGATGCATGGGAAGTGTTCCCGGTTTTAAGGGGGTATGGGGATTAGTTCGCTGGCAGATAGAACATTGAGAGGTAATGGTTTTTATAAGCTTTATATGGTGGGGGTCGAAGGTGAAGAAGTTTTTTAGGAAAGACATTAGAGCAGAGGGATTGGTATGGAAGATTGAGTGTAGATATGGGATGAGGTCGGAGATAGAGGGGGGGTTTGGCGGTGGTGAATTAGTGGGAGGCATATGGCTTGGACCAGGGCAGGTTACAGCTGCCATAGTGGGGATGGACCCTGAGGCTGCTTGTTGGGCCACGCTGGGGATGGACCCCAAGGCTGCTTGTCGGGCTGCGTTATCTGCCCTGGAGTTTCCCTGAGTTATGAGTGAGGAGTTGGACTGGTGGGCCTTGCAGTGAGAAATGCCAATATTGGTGGGAAGCAGAGAGGTGGTGAGAAGGTTGGAGATTAGTTTAGTGTTAATTACTGCTGAGCCTTTGGTAGTCAGTAGCCCCCTTTCCTTCCATATGGCCAAGTGGGAGAGGAGAATGAGGAAAACATATTTGGAGTCAGTGTAGAGTGAGAGTGAGTGTCCAGCCGCTAGCTGGAATGCTCGAGTGGCAGCTGTAAGTTCTGCCTGTTGATTAGTGGTGCCTGGTGGGAGAGGTTTTGCCTCAATGACGTGTGTAATAGAGGTGATGGCGAATCCCGCAACCCGGGACCCATTGTGTAGGAAGGAGCTGCCATCAGTGAACCAGGTATAGGAGGGGGAGGGCAAAGGGCCCTCCTGGATGTGAACCAGGCAAGGAAGGAGAGCCTCCACAGCTTCTACACAGTCGTGGGTTGGTGGGGCTGTGGAGGGAGAGAGCAGCGTGACTGGGTTTAGGGGTGCGCAAGTTTGAAAGGATATGGAGGAATCTTGTAAAAAGAAGACAAGGAGCGATAGGACTCGACCGGGGGGTAGTGTTTGAAGGCCTTTGTAGCTTAGGAGGTGCTGTAGATGGTGGGGGGAGGTTACTGTGATAGGGACCCAGAGGGTGAGTTTTTTGGATTCGCACACCAGTATGTGGGTGGTGGACAGCGCTCGCAGACATGGGGCCCAGCCCTGGACGGTGTGGTCTAACTGTTTTGAGAGATAGGTCACCAGGGCGAACGCCTGTCCATAAAGCTGCCCTAGGACTCCCAGGGCCACCCCTTTGTTTTCGTGCACATACAAGATGAAAGGTTGGTGTATGTCCGGCAGATGGAGAGCAGGGGCCTTTATGAGGGCTTGCTGAAGGGCAATAAAAGGTTGTTTGTTGGAGGAGGGTGTTAGGAGTGGCTCATTGGGGTCTCCCTTCATGAGAGTATAGAGTGGCTTTGCAAGTAGGGCAAAGTTGGGAATCCACGCCCGAAAGTATCCAGCCAGCCCCAAAAATGATTGGATTTCCTCTTTAGTCTTGGATATATTTAGGGATTGGATTAGAGATTTTCGGTCTGTTGTTATGGCCTTTTGTCGGTGTGAGATGGCTACCCCTAGATATGTGACTTGTGTGGCAGACAGTTGGACTTTTTGAGGGGATACCCGATATCCCTTTTCTGCTAGAAAGTTAAGAGTGAGTGCAGTGTCTGTTTGAGAATCAGCTAAGGAAGGGCTACACAGAAGGAGATCGTCCACATACTGAATAAGGGTGGATTTGGTGAGTGAGAGAGACTTAAGAACTGCTGCTAAGGTTTGACCGAACAGGTGGGGGCTATCTCGAAATCCTTGTGGCAGGACTGTCCAGGTGAGTTGTTGTGAATGGCGAGATGTTGGGTCAGTCCACGTGAACGTGAAGATGTTTTGTGAGTCTGCTGCCAGAGGGACGGTGAAGAACGCGTCTTTAAGGTCGAGGACTGAAAAGTGAGTGGCAGTCGAGGGAATTGAGGATAGAATGGTATAAGAATTGGGGACTAGCGGGTGAATGGGGATGACAGCCGCATTAATGAGTCTTAGATCTTGTACTAAGTGGTAAGTGCCGTCTGATTTTCATACCGCTAAAATGGGAGTGTTAAACGGGGAGTTGGTAGGGCACAGATACCCCTTCTGTAATAAAGAGTTGATGACAGGTTGAAGTCCCAGAAGGCTGGAGGTAGGAAGAGAGTATTGCGGTTGGTTGGGGTAGGCAGAGGGGTTTTTGAGCTGAATGTGAACTGGGGGGGCAGTGAGCCAGGGAGGGGGAGTTTATGTCCCATACTTGGGGATTTACTACAGAAGAGGGTAAAGGAGGAAGTGAGTCCATTGGGGACTCTTCAGTAGTGAGAAGTGCCAAAAAGGGGTTTGTGGGGGATGGGTTGGTAAGGGCTGCAGTTGGGTTAAAGGTGATGGACGCCTGGAATTTAGCTAGAATGTCCCTGCCCATAAGAGGTACCGGACATTGAGGCAGTACCAAAAAGGAATGAGTGAAGGGGACGTTTGCAAAAATGCATGTAACTACAGGAGTTATGCGTGGAGTCATGGATTGGCCCCCTACCCTGACTATAGGGGACTTAGACGGGGAGGTTGGGCCCCAAAATTCTCATATGATGGAAAGGGTGGCTCCGGTGTCCAGGAGAAAATGGATGGGGCGCCCATCAACCGTTATAGTGACCCTGGGCTCCCGATGATTTGAGATTTGTGTCAGGCAGGGAGACCCTGGGCCCCATCATTCCAAGGTTGCTGCCATACCCAACAGGTCTAAAGCAGGATTGGGGGTTGACCCAGTCCTTATTTAGGGACCGGGGCAGTTCATTGCCCAATGTCCTGCCTGACTGCACTTGGGACATGGCTTTTGGGGCACTCTGAGGTTGGGACATCCTCGTGCCCAATGTCCTGGTTGTCCACACTTGAAGCAGGGTCCTGGTGGTTGTCACTGGGTTCGGGCATTGCCACCACCTTGGGTGACACTGGAGGAACCCTTAGCTCCCTGGAGGGCCTGGGCCAGCATCTGATACTTATGTCTTTTCGTCCCGGTTGTGGAACACTTCAAAGGCAGTTGCTAGGACATCATGTTGGGGAGTGAGGGGGCCTCTGTCAAGTTTTTTTAGTTTTGCCCTAATGTCTGGATAGCTTTGGGAGAAAAAATATGTCATTAGGAGTTGCCGGCCATCAGGGGAGTCTGGATCTATGTGGGTATACTGTTGAAGTGCCCTAGTGAGTCGACTGAGAAAGTTAGAGGGATTCTCATCTTTGTCCTGAAAACTTCCTGAAGTTTTTCAAAGTTAACTGCTTTTTGTGCAGCCCTACGCAGCCCAGAAAGGAGGCAAGTAGAGAAGCGATCCCTGGGTTCGATGCCGGCAGGAGAGTTATAGTTCCAGTCTGGATCCTGGTCTGGGACAGCCGCTGCACCAAGGGGGTGAGCTGGGGTGGTTTGGTGAATTTCGTCTGTGTATGTTCTAGCCTGTTCCCAGACTCTCCTACGTTCCTCCGGAAGCAGGGTGTTGGAAAGGATTAGGTATATATCATGAAAAGTGAGGCTATAGGACTGGATGAGGTATTGAAACTCCTTAATGTAGGTGGTAGGATTAGTTGTATATGATCCAAGACGTGTTTCTATTTGTGAGAGGTCTGAGATAGAGAAGGGGATGTGCCCCTGGACAATACCCTCTGCACCTGCTACTTCGCAGAGGGGTGCTAGGACCACCGATGTGGCCTTTGATCGAGTTACTGGAGGACTACACTGGGGAGCGATTGGAAGGGGAGGATATATAGGTTGAACTTCTGGAGCAGAAGTGGGAGGGGTTGAGGAGGAGGGAGTGCCGGAGAAGCCTTGGATTGCCTGTATGGTAGAGGTTCATCTGCAGGCTCAAAATCTGAGACGGAGGAGGAGGGAGCAGAGATGGAATTTGCAGGGTCTGCAGTAGGGTTAGGAGAATCTAGAGGAGGAGGCTTACACGTGCTTGGAACAATGGGAGAAAGGGAAGTTACAGGGGAGCAGTAGATGCTAGCATGAGTTGAGGGTGGAGGTTAGAGGGGTTACAGGTGAGACACAGCCAAGGATGTTCACGGAGGAGAGAAAAGGATTGGACATAGGGAATCTCCACCCACCTTTCTGAACGCTTACAAAAGTTATATAAATCCCTGATAATATCAGGATTGAGGGATCCCTGGGGCCACTGATTTTGATTATCTAAGGGATATGTAGGCCAGTCCTGTGTGCACAGGCGAATGAGACACTTGGGCTTAATATCAGGAGAGAGAGAGAGGGTAGAGAGATTGTTTAAAAGGAATTTGAGAGGAGAATCGACTGGCAGAGAGGATGAGCCCCCCATAGGTAACAGGCAGACCCAATGGGGCGTCCCCCAAAAAGTCAGCTGTCCAAGAAGTGTGGCTATGGCAAAGTCTGTCATCACAGAAGTTTGGCACAGCCTGGGTTTTCCTGGAGAACCGAGGGTCAAGGCACCTAGCGCTAGGATTTCCTGAATCAGACAGAGAGCACTTGACCGGGGCGGCGGGTGGGGGGTATCTTTACTGCCAGTCGAACAGAGTTTTTGACGTGGGACCCCCTTAGAATCTGCTGTGGGCCGACAGGCTGGCCTGACAGCCGTGGGATTCCTTAGGGAGGGGGGAGAAAGAGATAGAGAGAATTTTACTAAAACTGCCGTGGGTTAACAGCTGTGGGGCCCCTGGGACCCGCTGTGAACCTGCAGCCGAGGGAGTTTTTAAACTTTGAGAGAGATAAAGGAGAAGAGGTAGCCTTTAGGGTCTGTGGTGGTCTTGAAAGCTGAGGCGGGTGTGTTTTTCCTCGCCTGGGGGCTGGAGTGGGGGGTTTAAAGTCCATTCCCTCTGGAGTTCCCCAGAAAGTTTTTACTCCCTTGTTTGGGGAGGAGGACTTGTCTATTCAATGAGTGCTAGTGTGAATGTGGCTGGGGCGTTCAGAAGGGTGGGGAGAGTGTGAGAGAGCAGGATTGGCCACAGGCGATGAATTGGGATCCCGCCCAGGGGGAGAGAGACCTGCACAAGGGCAAGAAAGGCCCAATTCACAGTGGGATCTAACACCCATTAAGGCCAAGAGTTCAATGGGTCGAAGCGGGACGGGAGGGAGGGAAATCTCTGCCCACTTTTTTGAATGCTTATAGGAGTTAAAGAGGTGGTTTTAGAGTCCTAGGCAGGAGAAGGAAAAACCAGTAGGGGGTCCGCTGTGGCTTTGAAAGCCTAGGAAGGGTGTGGTCCCCCCCTCACCTGGGGCCGAAAGAGCTGCCGGACGATCAACGGTCAGTCCCTTTCGGGTATTCCGGGGAGGTTGTTAGGTTTTTCAGGTAGGGGCACTTACCTATCCGAGGTGGTGATGGATATGGCGCTGGCATTCAAGAAAGTGGGCGAAGGCCTCAAGGGGCGAGTGCCACCGGCACCGGGATGGGGCCTCGCCTTGGGGCGAGAGAGCTCCCAACTGAGGCACGGCACCAATGAAGGAGGATGGCGCCAGTGAGACTCAACACCCTTTGAGGCCAAGAGATTTATTAGAGCAGCGGCTACAGAGAGAGGGAAGAAGGTCTGTAATCGTCTGGTAGGGAAGGGGGAGAGAGAGAGCGAGGGCGAGAGAGGTCTGTATTTACTGGTTTGGGAGGGGGCGGCAGTGCTCTATTGGATCCTGGTGGTGCCGTCTTAGGGTCTTTATTGGAGGGAGCTATGAGGTAGCATTTCTATAGGGAGATAATATTTGTGTAGAGGATTAAGTTTCGCGTGCATGGGAAGAGCAGGAATTTAGGGCCTTTGTTGCCTTTGTTAGGTTCCATATAGTGTTTTAGTGCCATCTTGGGAGACTCTCTTCTGTTCCCTGTGCCTTTCACTGGGGATGAAAGTTGTTTGGTTTGCAAAAGGTATCGCTATGAAACGTAACAGCAGGAGAAAAGTGGGAGGGGAGTTGCTGCCATGGAGGTTAACTGCTTAGTGAAGCAGCAGCCAGAGTTTCAGAGAGTTGAGCACATAGACGGGGCAGGGAGAGTAGCCCAAGGTCTGCAAAACCAAGTTTCAAGACACACATGCCTGTTTCAAACGTCCTTGGATTTAGGGAACAGAAAGGCATTCAGCTAGAGTAGAAAAAAATTCTTGGGAAAATTGTAGGAGAGCTGGACTCATCATAACAGTTCGTTTCTTTTATCTTGTGGTCCAAATGGTTTGTCATGCAAGGCAGCTAGAAACTCATCCTTGGAGCAAGATGTTAATTATAAAATTCTAATGCTCATTATTGGGATTACTGGGAGGTTACAGTTTTACTAGTTTTACTCACTGGTGACTTTAAACAGTGGAGTTAATTAAACTTACTTCAGAGCAAGAGAGTTAGCCAAGCTGATGACACACTAAAATATTATCTACTAAATATATTACTAATTGGTGGTCATAACAAAACGAAAATATAAGCCAATGCCCAGCTGCCTTTAATGGTCTGGGTAACCTCATTTTGACTTTTTTGGGTCCTTTTATTCCCTCCTCTTGTTGTTTTGAATTAGTCTTATTTCATATTGGGAATAGGTATGAGGGTCAGTCTTCTGTAACTGAGTCCTGCTGAATTGGGGTGTAGAGCTGTCCTTACCTGTCTAGAACAAGAGGGCTGGAATTTAGCACAAAAGCCCATGGAGCAAAAGGTTTAAGGCTATGCATGAAGCAGTGGGCAAAAGCACAAATAACCATGATTAAGCATATTATGATAAAAAGTGCTATGGCAGCTGAAACAATATTGGAAAGTTGAAAGTGATCTTGTAAAGAGAAAGTATGTTTAGCTAAGGTTTCCAATTTGTTAACATAACTAGAAATATTCCACCGTAAGTCCTTCACAGTGGTACAACAGATACTATTCATTACTTCGCAAAGACCCTAGCTTTTGCTAACAGAAAATTTATTGCCATACAGTTAGTTATAACATACAGTCTGATTTCTCCTTCCTCCCTGTTAAGTAGGAATAATGCACTAGAAGTGTATTCTACGACATAGTGGTTGTGGCATATTAAAGCTTGGATATCAGGAAGGATGTAATTAGTAATGATAGGGCTTACGGGGGAGGGGGCATTGTTGAAATGACTCATTGTGCTCACCTTGCATTGTTTAAGCATCTTGTTTTCACTGCTGACACCTGCTTCCTCAAGACCACATCTTGGGGCTATGTGACCACCAGTACCTGTGTTCTCAGGACTATAAGATCGCCAAACTCCAGCTATGGGGTAAAAAAGAGAACCACAAAAAGAACAAGGGGCTGGTTCTTCTCTAGGACCAGTCTCCCTCTTGTTTCCCTTTAACAAATTTTCTTTTCCTTTTCTAATTACCCAGCTTGTTCTCTTTTTCTCTGCACTTGCCTTATAAGTAATAGCAACCCAGCGATCTGGGATCCCATTAGAGGGATCCATCTGGTACCCACGGCAGCCTGGGCAAAACCTGGGGTCCAGATTTGGATGTTCCCACAGTTTGATTCAAGTTCTCTGCGGGTTCTGCTGATGTGGCAGAAAGGGGGGTTGGTAGCAGTTAAAAGTATTTCCTTTTGAAAGCCAAGTGGCAAGCTCTAAAGACCTGCCAGGCTGGTTTTGTTTGAAAAGGCCAAATGGCTAGAGACTGATGGCTGTCATGGAAATGCAAAAGAGTAACTAATTAATAGACTTATCCAAAACCACTCTTCTGAAGTCGACAGTTTATAACCCTGCAGTTCCTGAAAATCATTTGTTCTTTGAAAAATCTGATTTTGCTGAGTACAACCTTGTAAGATTCCAAAGGAGATATGTAATCACTCAACATGACCCCCTCCCTGACCTAAACAAGGATATAAGACCCCACTTCTCCCATTCTGGGGGGCTTAACCTGAAAGCATTAGCCCCTTGAGCCCGCTGGGCTGCCCAGCGTAATAAAGTGCCACTTCCTATAATAGTCTCGGTGTCATGATCTCTCTGTCTTCCCGCTACACTGCCATGGGATTTAACCCTGAACCCCAGGAGCAGAATTCCTCCCAGCGGTTGTGTCCCTCTGCAGGGGAGCCAATTCAATGCTGTCAGTTGGCCACAGTAATTTGCTAAGACAACAGCACCATTGAGAAGGGAACAGTTTGATTAAGTTCTAGCGAGGAGTAAACTCTTCAGAAGCTTGAAGTTTCCTGAGTTCTGAGCAAGAACTGAGTTCCTTCTGTTGTGGAAGTGCAGGATCCTGCCCCTTCTGTGTGTAGTGAGGTGATCAATATCACTGCTCCATGCTTAGAGTGTATGTTGACTTCAAAGTACCACAGCTTTATTGGAGGAACCCGGTTGAACCCAGTCTATAGGTGGCAAGGTAGAGTACAATGTCACCCATATTGCTTGAAATGCTGCTGCGTTAGGATGTTGGTCATGGCAGAAGTTATCAGTGTCTCGATGGAATCCCAGTAAGGGCTCTGTTAGCAATGATAGAGCTGACACGGGGGAAGGGGTGGGGAGGCCGTTGTTAAAATAACTCACTGTGTGAATCTCGCACACAGGATGTAAGGTTGCCATGAGCCTGACTGCTCTGCCCTAACAGCATCCTGTCACTAATTGCTTTTGTCGCCTACATCTGCTTACTCAAGGTTGCATCCTAAGGCTGGGTGATTAATGGTATCCCGTTACTGACTGTTTTACCGACACCTGCTTTCCCAAGAATTGCATCTCAAGGCTGTATAAACATCACCCCCAAACTGCTTCTTCGCGGCAACGTGACTACCAGCCCCTGCTTTCTCAGGACTACGCGTGCTACGTGACCACCAGCCCTTGGTGGGTGAGTGGTATAAAAGGGACCCACAAAAACAAAGGGGTGCTGGTTTCTCTCTGAAGCCAGTCTATTGTCTCCCCTTTAATAAATGTCTTTTCTTTGCCTAATGACTGACTTGCTCTCTCGTCTTCTTTGCACTACTTTACAAGCAGGAAGTCACCCTGCTGGTTGTGGGTTACATAAAGTAGCAAAGTAACAAAGCAGGCCTGTAGCATCCGTTTTGTGTTGGATTATTTAGTTTCTTCCAGGTGAATGAATCCAACCCACACAGGAAAACGTTCCCAGTTGTTTATTTGCTGTGCCTGTTTTACAAGAAACCTAGAGATAGAGAGCACACACAAAGAGGCTAAAGATAATGGGGAAAGATCAGGCCTTATGAATTGTTTTAATTCCCAGACTTACCTGCTGACTATGTTAAAGAATTATGGTCAGGAGTCCTAGTGATATGTCTTAAATACCTAACTTTGTGACAAAATATTAAATAGTTGATTAAGCATACCCATAACTCATAATCGATGTATTTAAAAGTTTTAAGCAAGGCTTTGAAGGTATTCCTGATTTTTCTTGCTTGACACCCAGAGCACCCTATTGGAGACAACCTATATGCTAACTTTAAAATAATTGTACTATGTTGGGCCCCCACTAATGTTCAAGAAGGACTAGAAATATGGTATTTATGGTATTTAAAATATGGTACACATGGTATTTAAAAGGCTTTGCCATGTCTAATCCTGGAGACATTTGTGAGTTTACCTTTTTAAAGAGGTACTTGAGGTCACTGAGTGGCTCTGAGGTGTATAGTTTTGCCATGGATTATTTTGAAACAGGTGATTCAGAAGCAATGGCGGTGTTGTTTCCAGTCTCGATAGATGAATCTAGGAAGGGAATCCCAAGCACTTGACTGCTGTGAGGGTGGTTAATATTACCTGAAAGTGTCCCTTCAATGGTGGTTGGAAGGGCTTAGTTTGGCCTGCTAAGTCTTTGAAAAACACCCAGTCCCCCGGTTGTAATTGAGATTTAAGAGGAGGGTCTTCATAGGGGGCAGGGAGGTGTTGGCTAGCATAATCTCTTTTTAAAAAAATTATATATTTATTATAAAGATGTAGGGTACAATTCAGGGTTAGGTATACAGACATGATCATGCAGGTACCCTTGTTGATGATGTGCCCCTCCCTCCCCTGGCAGTTTTCCTCAACTGCCAGTCCCAGTACCCCTTCCCTTGACAGTTTCCACTGCTGCCAATCACTTTCTTATAGCATTATAATTGTTCAAGGTCCATAATCTCTTAAGAGTTGTCTTGCTGGTTCTAGAATTGGAAGGCAATTTCCCAAGGGTGGGGGTGGGTGCTCTGTAGGTACTCCAGGATGGAGTAGGGGAGGGCCCTCATCCATGAACTCAAAGGGACTAAGGAATAAAGGAGTTTTAGGGGAGGCTCTGAAACTTAGAAGTGCTACAGTCAAAAGCTGTGGCCATTCTTGCTTGAATTTTATGGGCAACTTGGTTAAATGCTGTTTAAGAGAATAATGAGTTTTTACTGTTTTCCCTGAGGGATTGTGAAACTTGTTGTGTTATTTAAGAAGTAAAGGAGGTACCGTCATCACTCTGCAGGAAAATAGGTAGGCCAAAATGAGGAATAATATTTACAAGAAGCCGGGCTTGGTGGCTCAGCTTGTAATCCTGCGCCTTTGGGAGGCTGAGGTGAGTGGATTTGCCTGAGCCCGCAGGTTTGAGACCCGCCTGGGCAGCGAGACCTCATCTCTACAATAAATCAAAAAATCAGCCAGGCGTGGTAGCGCATGCCTGTAATTCCAGCTACTCAGAAGGCTGAGGCGGAAGAATCGCCGGAGCCCGGCAGGCGAGGCTGCGGTGGCCGGGAGCGGCCACTGCACTCCAGTCTGGGCGACAGAGTGAGACTCCAACTCAAAAAAAAAAAAAAATATATATATATATATATATATTTACAAGAAAACTCTGGGGCCCTTCGGAGGCTGTAGGAAAAGCCTCTGACCAACCTGAAAAAGTGTCAATGAATGTTAAAAGATACCTGTATTTCTTTCTTTCTATTTTTATTTTTTTTGACTTGGAGTCTTACTCTGTCATCCAGGTTGGAGTGCAGTAGCATGCTCATGGCCACCCCAGCATCAACCTGCTGGGCTCTGGCAATCCTTCCACCTCAGTCTTCCAAGTAGCCGGAACTACGGGCACGTACTACCACACCCAGCTAATCTTTGGCTTATTGTAGAGATGAGGACTCACCAAGTTTCCCAGGCTGGTCTTGAACCCATGGGCTCAGGCAATCCACTCACCTTGGCCTCCCAAAGTGCTGGGATTACAGGCTGAGCCACTGAGCCCGGCCAATACCTGTATTACTTATACCTGGCCATAAGAGTAAAATCGAGGGGCAGGTGATTCCCTAACTGGTGAATGGGAAGAAAAGGAGGTGATTTTAAATATTTTGGGGGGACTGACAGTCCTGCAAATGGGGCAGGTTTGGGTTCTAGATTTTAATATATATTTTAAATTAGAACGGATAATATAAGAACTTAGAAGTTTATATAGTGGCTTCCTCCCTATGTGTAACAAATTATGAAGGTGCACGAGAATCTCATCCTCCTGGTCGGCAGGTAGGACAAGGCTTCACTGGAGTGTTAGTCAATGGCTCTTTTTATTTTTTTATTTTTTGAGTTGGAGTCTCACTCTGTCACCCAGGCTGGAATGTAGTGGCACATTCTCGGCCACCGCAGCCTCTACCTGCTGGGCTCAGGTGATCCTTCTGCCCCAGCCTTCCAAGTAGCTGGAACTACAGGTCACACTACCACACCTGGTTAATTTTTAATTTGTTGTAGAGACTAGGTTTCACCAAGTTGCCTGGGCTGATCTCAAATCCACAAGATCAGGCAATCCACTCCCCTGGCCTCCCAAAGTGCTCAGCTGAGCAACTGAACCTGGCCTACCATGGCCCTTTTTCTATAGGCCTTGCTGCTGTGGATATTATAACTCCTCATTAGAATATTCACGAGTAATTGAGAGTAAAGCTAGTGCCTCAGTAGCCAGGTAAGGGATAAAGCCTGCCTTTTTAGCTTCCTCATACACATTACCATTCCCCAAAGCAGCCAGACAGTGATTTCTGATGTCCTTTGCAGTCTATAATTGAGACTTGGGACAGAGGCTAAGGGCTTTAGTAAGTTGTAAAATTGAGGAGGCATGTTTAATAGGTGTCCCCTTGGTGGGTAAAAGTCCTCTTTCTTCCCAAATTATTGTATGGGAGTGTAGGATATGAGGTGTGTATTTTGAGTCTGTATATATGTTAAACCTCCTGTCTCTACCCAAAGTGAGTGCCTGAGTTAGGGCAATAAGCTCTGCTTTTTGTGTGGAGGTGCCCAGAGGGAGTAGTGCACTTTCTGTAACACTAGTAGTGGTGGCCACAGTGTATCCTGCCCTCTTTTCTCCATGAAGAATGAAGCTACTTGCATCAATGTACCCTAGGTACTCTGGGTCCAAGGGAGGGACATCATTAAATCTGCTCTGATAGCTCTAGATGCTTCTAGAGTCTTGGGTAGGAGTGTTCCATAGGCTCTGGTGTGGGAAGAAGAGTGTCGGTTTTCTGAATGGTGCTGTTAGGATTTTCCCTCAGAAGAGTTTGGTATTGAGTAAGGCGAGAACTGGTGAGGAACCCATAGGCTTTGTTGTTCAAAATGTCTACAACCTGGTATGGGGAGTATACAACCATATGTAAGTTTGCTAGCTCCTGTATTAATGCGGCTGTGGCAGCTAGCGCTCTGAGGCAAGGTGGCCATCCCTTTGCAGTAGTATCCAGCTGTTTTGAAAGGAAGGCCATGACTCTAAGATCTGGTCCATATTTCTGTTCCAGCAATTCCAATGCTATTCCTCCCCTCTCTGTTGTATATAGGAGAAAATTCTTTTCTAGAAGAGTTAGGGCTGGAGCCTGTGTGACCCCTTTAAGGGCTTTGAAAGCATTGCATGCTGATGAATACCAATTTAGAGGTTCATGTTCTGGTCCATGAGTGACCTTGTACAGGGGTGTAGCTACGAGGCCATAGTTTGGGATCCAGATTCCAAAGAATCCGGTAAGGCCTAAAACCACACGATGCTCTTACTTGGACTGAGGGTATGGCAAAGAGGCGGTAAGTTGTTTCCTCTGGGCAGTTATGGCTCTATGTCCTGGGCTAAGCTCAAGTCCTCAATAAATAACCTGTTGCAAGTTAAGTTGAGCCTTACAAAGGAATACTTGGTATCCTTTGCTACAGAGAAAAGTAAGAAGGGAAGCAGTATCTCACTGAGAGGAGGAAAGGGACAGGCTAACAGCAGTAAGTCATGGACGTGCTGGATGAGGGTGATGTCTATAAATGAAAGCTGAGAAAGATCAGAGGTTATTGCCTGGTCAAAAAGGTGAGGACTGTCTCAGAAGCCCTGGGGAAGGACAGTCCAAGCAAGTTGCTGAGAATGACTAGTGTCAGGGTCAGTCCAGGTAAAAGCAAAAATGTCACGAGACTATGGTGAAAGAGGTATGGTAAAAAAAAATGCATCTTTGAGATCCAAAATGGTGAAGTACTGTGTGTCTAGTGGGACAGTACTGAGGAGGGTATATGGGTAGGTACGGTGGGGTGGAAGGGAACAACAGCCTTGTTAATGATCGCAAGTCTTGGACTATGTGGTAGGATCCATCAGACTTACGAAATGGGAGAATGGGGGTATTATAAGGAAAATCAGTGGGTTTAAGAACCCCACTCACAAAAAACTTGGTGATCAAAAGTTTTAAGAATCGGTAAAGAGATATAATTGATGGGCTACTGAGGTGTATCAGGGAAGAAAAGAGAGTCCGTAAGTTGGATTGAAAGGAGGGTCTGATGTGTGAGGCTCTGTCAGGAGTAGAGGTGTCCCAAATTGAGAGAGGCCTGCTCCTGGATGTAGGAAGAAATGTATGGAAGTGATCAGGTAGGTCGTGCAGTGTCCTAAATGGGAGAGGGCTCAACTGCCCTGGAAAGCAGTCCTATAAAGGCAATGGGTGGTGGTCCTGGATAAAGAACAAGGCAGATCTCTAGTTTGCACATGATACGTCTTCCAAGCAAGGGGACAGGACAAGAGGGGAGGACTAAAAAGAAGCGAAGGAACATTTGATTTCCTGGTAGGCATGTCCATGGTGGCATGATCTGGGCTGCAGAAAGAATGCCACCTAGCCCCACTGTAGGGATGGGAGGGGGAAGGAAGGGTCCTGGAAATATAGGGAGGGCTGTGTAGCTTGCCCCCATACCAATAATGAGCAAAACAGGCCCACCAGCCACAGAAACTTTTACTCTAGGTTCAGTTGTCTCGGTGGTGCACCCAGGAGAGTGCTGGGGGTTTACAACAGGGCCAGAGGTGTGTCGGTGGGACTGTAAGCGACTAGCAGGTCTGGCTTTGAAACCGAATGGGAGGCCGCAGGTGGCCTGGTGAGCGTGAGTTTGGGGTGGTGAATAGGTTTGGTTTGGGGTAGAGGAGGCTGGGGGGGCTCGCCTTTCTTGGAGGGAGAAAGGCAGTACCTCCCCATGTCCAACCGTTTCATTTTGGACAACAGTTAGGGACAAACCCACCCAAAGTCCCGACTTGACTTAAAGGTGCCCCGGTTGGCCATCTCTTGAGGGTAATAATCCTTAACCTTTTGTTTCCACCCCAGTAAGGGCTGAGGTCAGTTGGGAAGTTTGTCTTTTTTTTTTCTGTCTTCCTTCATTCCCCCTCCCAGTTATTAAAAACTTTTAAAAAACAGATGAAGCCGAGGCCGGGGTGGCCTGGTGAGAGCCTGAGTTTGAGAAGGTGGTGCCACATAGGTTGGTTAGGCGGTACTGCAGGAGGCTGGGGCGCTCGCCTTTCTCTGGCAGGGCAGACAAGGCAGTCACTTCCCCAGTGTCCAACCTGCTTGCATTGTGGACAGGACGCAGTGCAGGTGCTAGTAAGTCCCTAGCTCGAATGGACTGAGAGCTTGAAGGTCCCCGGGTGGCCATCTGGCTGAGGATACCTGTGCCTTAGAGGTTCCTCTTGTTCCAGCCCCAGTAAGGGCTGAGGCCGGGAGCTGGTAAGTCTGTCTTTGCTTTCTGTCTTCCCTTCATTCCTCCTCCCAGTTATTAAAGACTTTAAAAATCAGATCTGAAAAGACTGATTGGAGGGTCTGTGGGCCCTTTTCCAGTTTTTGGAGCCTTTGTTTAGCATCCAAGGCTGACTGGAAAATGAAATGTGTAGCTAAAATGAACTGACTCTCTGGAGAGGTGGGATCTAAATTTGTATAACGCTGTGATGTCTCCGAGAGGCGGGCTAAGAAAAGTGTGGGATTCTCATTGAGCCCTTGAGTAATTTCCTTGATTTTGTCATAGTGAACCTGTTTAACGATGACCTGTTTCATAAGGCAGGATACCATATGGTCTCTTTTTTCCCTATCTGGGAAGTTGGTTGGTAGTCCCAGTTAGGGTTCCTCCTGGAACTGCTGTCATGCCATCAGCCAGGTTGGCCATGGTTTAAGGCATCTGCATACTCTCAAGCTTTGACATAGATACGGTCACGTTCCTTGAAGGTAGTCATGGTGGTTAAAATAACATTGAATATCTCTCCAAGTAAGATCATATGACAGTGTGAGATATTCAAATTCCTGAGTAAATTTAGAGAGATCTGCAGAGAAGGAACCCAACTTTGATTCCATCTGAGAAAGAACTACCATGGAAAAAGGAATGTGAATTCGAACAAGTTCCTCTGCCCCAGCCACCTGTCTGAGAGGAAACTGGTGGGCCCCATTGGGGGCCTGGTAGGGCCTTCCCAAAGGATATGAAGGCAGTGGAAAAGAGGGAGAGGGATGAGGATGTTAGAGTCAGTTACCATGGCCTTTGGCTTGGCCCCTCCACTGGTGGTAAGGGTAGGTTAGGGAAAGGGAGAGTGAGGAGTTGGGAAACTGACGAATGGTAGGGAGACAAAGACTGAGTTCAAGCGATGGGAGAAGCTAAGCCAACCGGGTCAGAGGCATCCAGAAGCAAAGTAGTTAAAGCAGGAGTGAGGAGAAACATGCAACAGGAGGTGCTCAGGTCCTGGCGATGAGCTAACTCGATAAAAGCCTGAACATAGGGAACTTGAGCCATTTCTTGTTTCTTTGGATATAAAGATCAAGTTGGAGAAGGGTGTTAGTGGCTAAAGAACCTCCACGGGGCCACACCTCCTGGTCACCTAACTTGCATTTTGGCCAGGCTATGTTACAATAAAATATAAGGCATTTGGGACAGATGTCTTCTTCTTCTTCTTCTTCTTCTTCTTCTTCTTCTTCTTTTTTTTTTTTGAGTTGGAGTCTCACTCTGTCGCCCAGACTGGAGTGCAGTGGCCGCTCCTGGCCACCGCAGCCTCGACCTGCTGGGCTCTGGCAATCCTTCCGCCTCAGCCTTCCAAGTAGCTGGAACTACAGGCGCATGCTACCACGCCCGGCTAATTTTTTTTGATTTATTGTAGAGATGAGGTCTCGCCAAGTTGCCCAGGTGGGCTCAGGCAATCCACTCACCTCAGCCTTCCAAAGGCACGGGATTACAGGCTGAGCCACCGAGCCCGGCTTCTTCTTCTTTTTTTTTTGAGTTGGAGTTTCACTTTGTCACCCAGACACACTCCTGACCACTGCTGCCTAGACCTGCTGGGCTCAGGCGATCCTTCTGCCTCAGTCTTCCCTAGTAGCCAGAACTATAGGCATGTGCTACCACACCTAGCTAAGTTTTTGATTTATTATAGAGACAAGGTCTCACCCTGTTGCTCAGGCTGGTCTCAAACCCGCAGGCTCAGGCAATCCTCTTGCCTCAGCCTCCCAAAGTGCTGGGATTATAGGCTTGAGCCGCCATGCCCGGCCCAGATGTCTTCCTTTAATGAGAGGGTTTTGAGATTTTTAAGGAGACACTCCAGTCTTTGGCCACGACAGACTGAGAATTCCCCACGAGAGGTCCTAAAAGGGAGAGAGGGACTGGTCCTGAGAATGGTTCTTGAGCAGCCAGAAAAGGGAAACCCCTCACATTCTCAGTTGGTGTCACAAAAGAGAATCAGTGGAGTCAGCCTGAGTGTGTGGGTGTCCAGCAGGAAAGGGTGTCCCCTTGATCTCCTTGACCCACTGTAGACAGTCCTACCATCAGCAGCAAGGCTGCTCCTACTTGTATTTGAGAGACTTGGTACCAAGATTTTCCAGTGAGAAAAGCTTCTGAGCAGAAAAAGTAGCCTTTCAAGGTCATTCTCAGACCTTCTAAAGAGGGAGAGCGTCTTGCATGGACTTACCAGTGTTGTAACTTCATACTAGATAAAGCTGAGGTGACAGGAAGGTCCGGTTGATGTAGCTTATTGCAGGAGGTGGGTGGGTGGGTGGGGGGCAAATAGCAGAGAGAGGAAGAGAG
The DNA here is from genome assembly GCA_027257055.1 of Cephalopachus bancanus. Classification (NCBI taxonomy): domain Eukaryota; kingdom Metazoa; phylum Chordata; class Mammalia; order Primates; family Tarsiidae; genus Cephalopachus; species Cephalopachus bancanus. The sequence goes on along the minus strand of JAPVLO010001305.1, from coordinate 59,932 downwards.
AATGTGGAGGAGATTTCACTCCTTCCTGCACGGGTCACCAAATGCTAGGTTCGTGTGCTGGTATCACGGGAAAGATGCAAAGAATTGCACAAGGAGTAGGTTAGAAGAAGTTTATTTAAAAGGTAAATTAGAAAAAAAAAAGTTTGATTGACTTCCTCAAGATAGAAGAGGGGGCCAAACACTGAAGAGGGGTTTGGTGGTAAAAAGCTAGGAGCTGGGGGTTTATAAGGCCTTTTTCCTTTAGGCTGGGAATGAAAGTTGCTTGGTCTGCAAAAGGTGTCTCTGTGAAATGTAACAGCGGGAGAACAGTGGAAGGGGAGTTGTTGCCAAGGCCATTAACTGCTTAGCATAGCAGCCCTCAGAGTTTCAGATAGTTAACCACTTAGACAGGGACAGGGAGAGTAGAAACAAAGTTTCAAGACACAAACATAAGTTTCAAAGTTTCAAACCTCCTTGGATTCAGGGAACAAAAGGGCATTCAGCTGTGGTAGAAAAACATTCTTGGTAAGATCTTAGGTGGGCTGGAATCATCATAATGGTTTGTTTCTTTTATCTTGCTGTCCAAATGCTTTGTCATGCAGATAGCTAGAAACACATCCTTGGAGCAAAACGTTAATTATAAAATCCTAATGTCCATTACTGGGGGGAATTTACTCATCGTTAACTTTAAACAGTGGAGTTAATTAAACTTACTCTAGGGCAAGAGAGTTAGCCAAACTGATTACACAATAAAATATCATTTACTAAAATATGCCACTAAATGGGAGTTACACCAGAACAAAAATATAAGCCAACACCCTGCTGTAATGGTCTAGGTAACTTCATTCTGTGCCCCTCCCCCAGATTCTTTCAGTTTTCTATGTATAACATCATGTCACCTGTAAACAGGGACAATTTGACTTGCTCCTTTTCAATTTGTATGCCTTTTTTTTTTTAATCTTGCCTATTTGTTCTGGCTAGGACTTACAGTACCATGTTGAACTGAAGCAGTGGGAGAGGGCATCCTTGTTTTGTTCCTGATCATAGATAAAAACTTTCAACTTTTCATCATTGGATATGATGCTAGGTATGGTTGTATCATATATTGACCTTTATTGTGTGGAGGTTCATCTCTTCAATACCTAATTTGTTGAGAGTTTTTCTTTTCACTTGAATTCTCTGCAATAGCCACAGGAGGTGGCTAGTTGTTGAGAGCTTTTAAAAAATCATGAACAAGCCGGGCTCGGCGGCTCAGCCTGTAATCCCGCGCCTTTAGGAGGCTGAGGTGAGTGGATGGCCTGAGCCTGCGGGTTCGAGACCTGCCTGGGCAGCGAGACCTCATCTCTACAATAAATCAAAAAATCAGCCGGGCATGGTAGCGCATGCCTGTAATTCCGGCTACTTGGAAGGCTGAGGCGGAAGGATTGCCAGAGCCCAGCAGGTTGCGGCTGCAGTGGCCGGGAGCGGCCACTGCACTCCGGTCTAGGTGACAGAGTGAGACTCCAACTAAAAAAAAAAAAAAAAAAAAAAATCATGAACAGATGTTGAATTTGTCAAGTTATTTAGTTTCCATCTATTGAGATGATCATATAGTTTTTGTCCTTCATTCTTTTGAAGTGATGTATCACATTTATCAGCTTGCATATGTCGAACTGTCCTTGCATCCCAGGGATAAATCCCACTTAATTGTGGTGAATGACCTTTTAGTTTGTTTGTTTGTTTGAGTTGGAGTCTCTGTCTTGTCACCCAGGCTGGAGGGCAGTGGCACACTCACGGCCACTGCAGCCTCGACCTGCTGGGCTCAGGCGATCTTTCCACCTTAGCCTTCCAGTGAATGACCTTTTAATGTGTTGTTGAAAATGGTTTGCTAGCATTTTGTCGACATTTTTGCATCTACATTCTCCAAGAATATTGGCCTATAATTTTCTTTTCTTAAGTTGTCTGGTTTTGTTAACAGGGTAATGAAGCCCTCATAAAATGAGTTTGGAAGCATTTCTTCTTTTTCAGCTTTTTGGAAGAGTTTGAAAGGGATTGGTATTAGTTCTAAAATTTTTTTGGTAGAATTCAGCAGTGAAGTCATCAGGTCCTGGGCTTCTTTTTTTTTTTTTAATGAAAGACACTTTATCACTGATTCAGTCTTCTTATTAATAGTCTACTCTGATTTTTTGCTTTCTTCTTAAGTCAATCTTGTCAGTTTGTGTGTGCCGAGGAATTTATTTATTTATTCTAGGTTATAAGATTTGTTGGTGTATAATTGTGTGTAGCAGTTGCTCATGATACTTTGTATTTCTGTGGTATCAGTTGTGATGTCTCCTCTTTCGTTTCTGATTTTATTTATTTGAGTGTTTTCATTTTTTTCTTAGTCTAGCTAAAGTTTTACTGAGTTGTTTAGCTTCTCAAAAAGCAACTCAGTTTCATTGATTTTTTTTGTTGTTGTTCTCAATTGTTTTGTTTGGTCTCACTCCATCCCCCAGGCTGAAGTGTAGTGGCATGATCAGGGCTACTGTAGCCTTGACCTGCTGGGTTCTGGTGATCCTTCTGCTTCAGCCACCACATCTGGTTAATTTTTTATTTATTGTAGAGACAAGGTCTCACAATGTTGTCCACGCTGGTCTTGAACTCCTGGGCTCAGATAATTCTTTTACCTCAGCCTCCCAAAGAGCTGGAATTATAGGTGTGGGCCACCATGCCCAACTTCATTGACTTTTATATTGTCTGTATTTCATTTATTTCTGATCTGGTTTGTAATATTTCCTTTCTTCGACTAGCTTTGGGTTTAGTTTGTTCTTGTTTTTCTAATTTTCTGAGGTGTAATATTTGGTTATTTGGGATCTCTTTTGTTTTGTAATGTAAGCATTTACTACCATAAGCTTCTCCCTTAGAATTGCTTTTGATGTGGTCCATATGTTTTGATATATTGTTTAGTAGTTTTGCTTGTTTCCAGATATTTTAAAGCTTTCTTTTTATTTCTTCATTGGCCTATTGATTGTTCAGAAGGATGTTGTTACTGTATGCCTTTTGATTGGAGAATTTAATTCATTTACACTTACAGTAATAATAGGTAAGAATTTACTAAGATTATTTTACTAATTGTTTTCTGGTTGTTTTGTAGATGCATTGTTCCTTTCTTTCTCTCTTGGTGATCTCATACTTTTCTGTAGTGATGTGATTTGAATATTTTATTCTTATCTTTTGTATCTACTGTAAGTATTTGCTTTGTGGTTACTCGAGGCTTACAAAAATATATTACACTTATAACTGGCTATTTTAAGCTGATAAAAATTTTTATTGCAAAATAAACTCTACACTTCTCCACCGCATGCTTTATGCTTTTGGTGTCACAATTTGCATCTTTTTATTTATAACTTGAATCCCTTAACATATTATGGTAGATACAATTGTTTTTAAATAGTTTTGCCTTTTTTTTTTTTTTTTTTTTTGAGTTGGAGTCTCACTCTGTCGCCCAGACTGGAGTGCAGTGGCCGCTCCCGGCCACCGCAGCCTCCACCTGCTGGGCTCCAGCGATCCTTCCACATCAGCCTTCCAAGTAGCTGGAACTACAGGTGCACGCTACCACGCCCAGCTAATTTTTGATTTATTGTAGAGATGAGGTCTCACCAAGTTGCCCAGGTGGGCCTCGAACCCGCGGGCTCAGGCAATCCACTCACCTCAGCCTCCCAAAGGTGCAGGATTACAGGCTGAGCCACCGAGCCCAGCAGTTTTGCCTTTTAGTGTTCATGCTAGATATATAATTGCTTTGCACAGTGCCATTATAGTATTAGTGTTTTTAATTTGATAGTGTACTTATTTTACCAGTGAGTTTTTTATTTTCAAGTATTTTGCTACTAATTAGTGTTCTTTTTCTGCAGTTTTAAGAACTCCTTCTAGATTTCTTGTAAAGCAGGTCTAGTGATGCTGTTCTTCAGCTTTTATTCATTTGAAAAAGTCTTATTCTTACCTTCATTTCTGAAAGATGATATTACTTGGTATGGTATTTTTGGCCATCGTTTTATTTAATTAATTTGTGTGTGTGTGTGTGTGTGTGTGTGTGTGTGTGTGTGTGTGTGTGTGTGTGTGTTGGAGTCTCACTCTGTTGCCCAGGCTAGAATGCAGTAGCATGCTGACGGCCACCACAGCCTCGACCTGCTGGGCTTAGGTGATCCCTCCATCTCAGCCTTCCAAGTAGCTGGAACTACAGGTGTGTGCCACCACGCCTGGCTTATTATTATTATTATTATTTATTGTAGAGATGAGGTCTAACCAAGTTGCCAAGGCTGGTTTTGAACCCCTGAGCTCAGGCAATCCTCTCACTTCCGCCTCCCAAAGAGCTCGGCTGGTCATCATTTAAAAAAAGAATTTTGACTATATCATATAGCTCTTTAACTGTAAAATTTCTAAGAAAAATCTGCTGATAGCTTTATGGGAGTTCCCATTTCTGTAACCAGTTCCTTTTCCCTTGCTTCTTTCAAAGTTTTTTCTTTGTCTAAATTTTGACAATTTGATTATAATGTGCCTTGATGTATGTCTCCTTGGACCCTTCTTATTTGACATTTGTTGGACTTTCTGGATTTTGATATCAATTTCTCAGGCATAAGGTTTTTGTCCCTATTATTTCTTTGAATGTTTTGTTTTCCTTTCTCTCTCTCTCTTCCTCATGACACACTAATAATATATTGTTCAAACATATATTGTTCTGCTTGATGATTTCTCCTAAGTCTCTTGAGCTATCTTCACTCTTTTTCATTCTTTTTGCTCCTCAGATGAGATGACTTCCAATGACATGTCATTAAAAATCTCACTGGTCTTTTCTTATGCTTAATCTAATCTACTATCTAACTCCTCTGTTGAATATTTTAGTTCAGTCATTCTGCTCTTCAACTTTGTGATTTCTGTTTGGTATTTTAAAAATACTTTCTGGTTCATGACCCGCCTGGGCAGCAAGACCTCATCACTACAATAACTTAAAAAATCAGCCGGGCGTGGTAGTGCATGCCTGTAATTCCGGCTACTCGGAAGGCTGAGGTGGAAGGATCGCCGGAGCCCAGCAGGTCGAGGCTGCGGTGGCTGGGAACGGCCACTGCACACCAGTCTGGGTGACAGAGTGAGACTCCAACTCAAAACAAACAAACAAAAAACTTTCTATCTCTTTGTTGAAACTGTTTGCTTATGTAGTACTCACTTGACATTAGCGAGCATCTTTATGACCAGTGTTTTGAATTTCCTGTTGAGTAGACCACAGTCTACTTCACTATGGTTTATTTCTGGAGATTTATCTTTAACTTTTACTTGGAACATATTTCTTGACTCGCTGTGTTGGTTTCTGTGTATTACATAAGACAATAACCTCTCCCAGTTCTATCAGATATGTCTTGTGTAAAAGAAGGGCCTCATCAATCAGTCCAGTCCGAGAGTATAAGGTGCCTCTCAAAATTTTATGTTCATCTAAACCACTGTCTCTATTTTTAATGCCCCCCGCCAAGTATTAGAATGCGTCCAGTCCTGTAAGTCACTTGGGATAGCTAAGATATAAGTCCTTCATCTGGAGAGATCAGAGTGTTACCAGATATGTTCTTGTCTCTTCTGTCCCCATAGTGAAGCTGAAAGCAGAAATTTATCACCCATTTTCTCTCCACTATGGCAGAGGAAAGATCTGCGACAAATGTTTGCACTTTCATTCAGACTGCACCCTCCAATCAGGGGGCAAGCACTAGAAGTGAACCTGTTGAATGTCCTGTTCTTTGTGTTTTGTGGTCTAGGGAGATGCATACATGCAGAGTCCAATAATTCCCAGAGTTAGGTGATTAGGGAGGCAGTTTACTGGGTGGGAGCTACAGAAGTTGTGGCAATTGATTCATGGACAAACTACTTCTAGGGAGAATCTACAGACCTTGATTTATCACTGCAGTGAGCTGGGGAAAAAACTTGGGGAATGCCCAAACTCCCGTTCAGATTTCTGGAGGTCCGTTGTTTGTATTTTCTGTTGGCTTCCAGTTGAAGGCTAGGTAGAAACCTGAGAATTAAGCAGCAGCTGGAAAATTGTGTAGACAAACCCCTTACAGGGAGAAACTGGAAGGTGTGTGTTTTGGCACCTTCTCTGCACTAATCCTGGTGAGGGGGGTGTAGCCCCTGGAAGTGCTTGCATGCTTATTAGAAACCCCTTTTTTTACTGTGGTCTAGAGAGACTAGCAGATGCCAAGTCCCTTTACTTCCCAGAGCTAGATGGTTTAGAATGCTGTCTCTTGGGTGGGAGCTGTAAAAGTTGATTCATTTAATGTGTGGGCAGTCTCATTTCAGAAAGAATTAATTGGTAGACATGCGTATATTACTGAGGTGATCCAAGGGCTTAGGATGGGCTGAGCCCCAGTCAGCCTCCAGGAATTCTGTACAGTAATCCCCCTTATCCATGGTGACACATTCCAAGACATTCTGCAGATGTCTGAAACTGTGGATATATGATGCTTTTTCCCCATACATACATACCTATGATAACATTTAATTTATAAATTAGATACAATAACAAATTAACAATAATAACTAATTTAAAAATAGAACAATTGTAACAATATGTTGTGGGGAAAAGTTACTTAAAACTTATCCATTGTCTATTTCTGGAATTTTCCACTTAATATTTTCAGAATGAAGCTGACTGCAAGGAACTGAAAATATGAGAAGCAAAACCATCAATAAAGGGGGAACACGGCAGTTTGTCAGCCCAGTTACCTACCTGATTCAGGCTAGTTGGAAATTCAACTCAGCAGCAGTTGGAAGAGTATGCCGGCAACCCCCCCTTTAAAAAACTTTATTTTATTAGAGAGATGTAGGGTACAAGTCACGCTTAGGCACATAAGTAATCTCTGTGCAGGTGAAGTTTGGGCCTCCAACCAGTCCTTGCTTCCCCTGATTTGGGACCAGTTGCCCTTTATGTTACCACATGTCCACTCACTCCCCAGGAGGGTCCCGCTACCACTGAATCCTCTCCTGTGTTATCGTGATTAATGCTCAGGTTCCACTTATGAGTGAGAACATGTGGTGTGCAGTTCTTTGTTTCTGTGATAGATCACTAAGTATGATTGTCTCCAATTCCGCCCAATTTGCTGTGAAGTCCATGATTTTGTGCTTCTTTATTGGCAAACTCCTTTTAAAGAAAATTGGGAGCATTGAGTTTTAGCCCCTTCTCTGCCCTGATCTTGAATAAGAAGCCCATGGAACTACTTTTGCACCTGTGTAAAACTGACATTTTGTTCTATGGTCTTGGAGGACTCATGGATGCCTAGTCCGTTCCACTCCCAGAGCTAGGTGAACTAAGATCCAAGTCACGGGAACCTTAGATTGAGGGTGATATGTATACGGTTCATATCCTCAGGGAGAATCTGGTTCCTGGGGATTTTTCCTGATTGTATGGTTGTATGGTGTAGTGCCAGAGTGAGATTTATGCCTGACTGTGCCTCTGCTTTTCCTATCTGCTTAATGTGGACATTTTCTCAGCTGTCCGTTGTGTAGGAGACTGTCCATTTACTTTGGCTTTCTCTCTAAGGGAATTCATCTATGTGTAGATGTGTATTCAATGTCCATCAAGGATGGAGGGAGAGTCAGGAGTCTCCTGTTCTGCTATGTTGACGATGTCACTTCCCACTAAACTTTTCTAAAACAAATTATTTGAACATGGAGCCCAGAACAACAAGAAGCTAACCAGAATAAAATTTAGAAATAGAAGAGTTGTGATCAAAGGTTTCCTGGCAGCCACTGTATTTATAAAATATACATGTAAACAATTAGGGCACAGAATGTAAATGATATGGAAGCTGCCTGAGCCCTCATCAGATGCAGATACTGAAGCCATGATTTTTGTCCAGCCTATGGAACTGTGAGCCAAGTAAATCTTTTTTCTTTATAAATTGCCCAGCTTCAGGTATTCCTTTATAGGAACACTAAATGAACTAAGCCAATTGAGAAGGAAATTTTAAGTACCAGCAAACAGAGATAGGTATAAATTGTTTTACCTTCCGTTGAACCTACAAATAATAAAAGCTAAAGAAGTGCAGGAAAATGTTTCTTCATATTAAAGATTATTGATATGCCTAAGCCTGACTTGTACCCTATATCTCTATAATAAAATAAAGTTTTAAAAAAGGGGGAGTTGCCAGCATACTCTTCCAACTGCTGCTGAGTTGAGTTTCTAACTAGCCTGAATCAAGTAGGTAACTGGGCTGACAACCTGCAGTGTTCCCCCTTTATTGGTGGTTTTGCTTTTCATACTTTCAGTTACTTCTAGTCAACTTCGGTTGAAAATATTAAGTGGAAAATTCCAGAAATAGACAATTTGTAAACTTTAAATAACTTTTTCCAAGTGCTGCCTCATTGCATCTGCCTCTACTGGAAGTAGTGATGTCATGATATCATCACCCAGAGATCCTTTCATTGGTTTTCTCAGGGAAGGATTGTGGATCCAGGGTGACACTCAATCATAATCATCTTAACTAACTTGGAAACAAAATTTTACTTGTTCCTCTTTTCTCCTCTCTCTCTCTCTCTCTCTCTCCCCCTACAAAAAGGCAGTAAGCATGATGTCTACAGAAAGAAATATGCACTAGGGATTTAGAGGTATTGTGTATCACTGCCCTTTTCCTAGATGCTTACCTTTTCCCTGGAAAGGGACACAGAGATACTGGTAAGTCCCTGATTTAAGAATAACAGGCTATCTGAACACAGTGGCTCATGCCTGTAATCCCAGCACTTTGGGAGATGGAGGCAGGAGGGCTGCCTGAGTCCAGGGGTTTGAGAAAACCCTGAGCAATGTGGCAAGACATTTTCTCTTCAATAAATAAATAAAAATTAGCCAGGGTAGTGGTGTGCACCTGTACTTTTCTCTGCTTGGAAGGCTGAGGTGGAAGGATTGCCTGAGCCCAGCAACTTAAGGATGTGATAGCCATGAGTGTGCCGCTGCACTCCAGCCTGGGTGACAGAGTGAGACTTGATTCAAAAAAACTAAGGAAAGGAATGAATGAATGAGGGAAGGAAGGAAGGAGGGAGGGAAGGATGAATAACACATTAACCTCTGAGAAGGAAAAACCACAATAAGTTGGGTTAGGGTGTTGCAACAAAGTTTCTTCTTCTTCTTCTTCTTCTTCTTCTTCTTCTTCTTCTTCTTCTCTCTCTCTCTCTCTCTCTCTCTCAACAAAGTTTCTCTCTCTCTCTCTCTCTCTCTATTTTATTGTTGAGATGTAGAGTACAAGTCAGGATTAGCTACATGAGGAGTCTACATGCAGGTTAAGTTTGAACTGCCAACTGGTCCTCATTTTCTCTGGTTTAGGATCAGATACCCTTTGTGATGCCACTTGCCCTCCCCCCTCCTGCCCTCCTTGGCAGTGTCCTGTGACTGACGATCCCTCCCTTGTAGCATTGTGATAAACGTTCAGGACCCACTTGTGAGTGAGAACATGTGGTATTTAGTTCATTGTTTCTGTGACAGATCACTATTATGGACTCTAAATCCATCCAGTTTGCTGCAAAGTCCATAATTTTGTCCTCCTACATGGCTGCATAATACTCCATCATGTATATGTGTCACATTTTCTTTATCCAGTCCACTTTTGATGGGCAGCAGGGTTGGTTCCATGTTCTTGCTATTGTGAATAGTGTGATAGTAAGCAAGTGTGTGCAGGTATCTTTTGTGTAAATGATGTAAGTTCCTCTGGGTATATTCCCAGAAGGGGATTGCTGGGTCATGTGGAAGTTTCTTGAGAGGCTACATGATAATGTAGTTTATTGGGAGCTAATATTTAAGATGAAGAAACATTTTCCTGTACTTCTTAAGCTTCATCAATTTCCTTTCTTTTATTATTATTAAATAGACACAAAGCTCATTTCTTTTGCATAAAACATGTATGGTGTTCTCATAAACTTTTAATTTTCAGTCAAATCCAGGCAGCTATCCAGCTATACACTATTATCCTTCTATCTGTATATGCAACAAAGAGATATATGGAATTATATTTGGCGTGAGATCCACCAGTTGTTAAAACAGACTTCTGGATTTTTTTGAATTAACTTTAAGGAGGCATAATTTACATATAAAAAGGCACCCGTGTGTGTATAATTTGATGAGTTCTGGCAAATTTATATGCCCATGTAAACACCACCACATCCTGATAGAGAACATTTCAATTACTCTAAGTTCCTCCTTGCCCCTTTTAAACAAAGCCTTCATTCCAGCCCCACGCAATCACTATTCTTTCTGTCACTCTGCATTAGTTCTCTTATTGTATAATTTTATATGAATGGAAACATGCAATATAAATTTATTTTGTACCTGTATTCTTTTGCTCATCTAACACTTTTGAGACTCATTCACACATGTTTATTTTTATTTCTTTTTTTTTTTTAAGTTGGAGTCTCACTCTGTTGCCCAGACTGGAGTGCAGTGGCCACTCCCAGCCACCGCAGCCTTGCCTGCTGGGCGCCAGCGATCCTTCTGCCTCAGCCTTCCAAGGAGCTGGAACTATAGGCATGCGCTACCACGCCCGGTTAATTTTTTTTTTATTTATTGGAGAGATGAGGTCTCGCCAAGTTGCCCAAGCGGGTCTCGAACCTGCGGGCTCAGGCAATTCATTCACCTCAGCCTCCCAAAGGCGCAGGATTATAGGCTGAGCCACCGAGTCCGGCTTATTTTTATTTCTAAGTACTATTCCATTGTGTAGATATACCAAATTGTTCTGTCCGTCATCTATTGATAGATATTCATCTTAATTCTAACTTTAGACTAAATTGAATACAGTTGCAATAAGCACAAATATACAGACCTTTGTGTGGATATATATATTTTCAATCTTTTACTTAAATATCTAGTAGTGTATGTTTAACTTTCCAAAAATCATTTAATTTCCCCCCAAAGTTGTTTTGCCATTTTCCATTTTCACCAGAAATGTTTGGGAGTTCCAGTTGCTGTTTATTGTTGTCAACACTTGGCGTTGTCAGTTTCTTTAATTTTAGTCTTTCTAGTGAGTGTCTAGTGGTATTTCATTTTGGTTGGAATTTTTATTTCCTTCATGACTAGTGAAGTTGGGCATCTTCTCGTATGCTTATTGACCACGCATGTGAATTCTTTTGTGCAATGTCTGTTTGTACTGATTGACCATTAAAAAAACAATCGGGTTATTTTCTCCCTCTTACTGAATTTTTAGAATTATTTATATAAGATGATCACACACTTTTTGTCTGATATGTATGTTATTTTCTTCTCAGTTTGTAGCTTGCCTTTTCATTTTATTACCTACGTCTTTTAAAAAGCAGAAGTTTCTAATTTTGATGATACCCACTTCATAAATGATTTTCTCTGATAGTTTGTGTTTTTTGTATGTATGCTACCTAAGATAATTTCGCACACCTCAAAATTGCAAATATTGTGTTTCTAGTAGTTTTTTAGTTTAGCTTTACTGTTTTGGTATATATTCTGTTTAATGTTTATGTATGGTTTGAAGTAGGAATTAAGGTTCATTCTTTTCCATATATACATAACCAGTTATTTGAGCATCATTTTATTTAAAAAAAAATTTTTTTATTTTAAAAATGTGGGGTACAATCCAGGGTTAGGTATATAAATGTTCATTATGCAGGTACCCTTGTTGATGAGGTATGCTCCCCCTCCCCTGGCAGTTTCCCACTACTGCCAATCCCACCCCCACCCCCCTGGCAGTTTCCCACTACTGCCAATCCCTTTCTTATAATATTACGATAATTGTTCAAGGTCCACTTATGAGTGAGAACACGTGGTACTCAGTTCTTTGTGGCTAGATCACTCAGTATTATAGACTCTAAGTCCATCCAAGTTGCTGCAAAATTCATAATTTTGTCCTTCTTTATGGCTGTGTAATATTCCATCATGTATATGCACCACTTTTTTTTTTTTTTTTTACCCAGTCCTCTTTCAATGGGCAGCACGGTTTGTTCCATGGTTTTGCTGCTGTGAATAATGCTGCAATAAACATGCATGTGCAGGTATCTTTTTCATAGACTGCTTTGAGTTCCTCCAGGTATATTCCCAGAAGGTGGATTGTGGGGTCCTATGGAAGGTCAATTTTTAGATCTTTTAGGACTCACCACACTGTTTCCCACAGAGGTTGTACTAGTTTACACCCCCACCAACAGTGTAGAAGTGGTCCCTTTTCTCTGCATCCTCTCCAGCATCTGCTATTTTATTTTATTTTTTGAGTTGGAGTCTCACTCTGTTGCCCAGACTGGAGTGTAGTGGCCGCTCCCAGCCACCACAGCCTCGACCTGCTGGGCTCCAGTGATCCTTCCACCTCAGCCTTCCAAGTAGCCGGAATTACAGGCATGCACTACCACACCCGGCTGATTTTTTTGATTTATTGTGGAGATGAGGTCTCGCCAACTTGCCCAGGTGGGTCTCGAACCCGTGGGCTCAGGCAATCCACTCACCTCAGCCTCCCAAGGCAAGGGATTACAGGCTGAGCCACCGAGCCCGGCTGCATCTGTTATTTTTTGAGTTATTGACGATGGCCATCCTGACTGGAGTTAGGTGGTTTCACAGACTAGTGAGACTGAGTATTCTTTCATGTATCTGTTAGCTGCTCATATGTCTTCTTTTGAGAAATATTTATTCATATCTTTTGTCCACTTTGTAATGGGTTGAGCTCCGTTTTAAAAGACTGTTCTTTCCCTCAATTATATTGATTCCTTTGTTAAAGATCAATTGACAACTTAGGTATAGGTTTATTTGTGAACTCTCTACACATTTATTTTACATTAATAGCAGACCACAGTTAAAGTAAATATTGAAATCAAATTATTTCAGTTTTCCAATCCTGTTCTTTTTCATTTTTCAAAACTGTGTTAAATATTCTATGACATTTGCATCTCATATAAATTTTAAATTCAAATGTTAATTTCTACCTACTAGGTTGCACTGAATCTATACTTCAATTTGTGGAAGACTGATACATTACCTAAATTTTTCTTTTTTTTATTTTTTGAGTTGGAGTCTCACTCTGTCGCCTAGAACGGAGTGCAGTGGCCACCCCGGTCACCACAGCCTCGATCTGCTGGGCTCCGGCGATCCTTCTGCCTCAGCCTTCTGAGTAGCCGCAATTACAGGCATGCGCTACCCTGCCCGGCTGATTTTTTGATTTATTTTAGAGATGAGGTCTTGCTGCCCAGGCGGGTCTCGAACCTGCGGGCTCAGGCAATCCACTCACCTCAGCCTCCCAAAGGCGCAGGATTACAGGCTGAGCCACCGAGCCCAGTTCACAAACCTTAAGCATAGTTTGCTAAATTTATCCCTAAGTATTTCATGGTTTTGATGCTATGGCAAATTATGTTGTTTATTTGATTTCAGTTTCCAATTATTGCTATTAGTATGTGGGAACACAGTTTATTTTTGTATATTTTTCTTTATCTGTGACTTGATAAGCTTGTTTATTAATTCAAGGAGCATTTTCTCCATAGACATTGTTATGTTACATTATATGGTACACCTAACCTTAAGACATTGAGATTTTCTTAGTAAACCTCATTTAATTGCACAAGTCCCTTTAAAAGGAGAGTTTTTGTTTTGGTTTCAAGAAGGTTGTGAAGATTCAAGATTCACCTCACTCTCCTCCAAAGAAAACCAAAATAAAATACACAGCACTGAGATCACAAGAAATATTCCAGAACCCAAAATAAGGATGAGACAGTAACCAGGGCCACGTAGAAGTGAAAAGACTCCAAGCAGTCAGTAAGACAATTGGATTCCCACATTCACATGTCCCTCCCCACATTCGGCCTTGCACCAAGTATCAGGAAAATGTCCCCCAACTCTCTGTTTTTACACTGCTAAAAGTGAAATTGAGGTGAACATCCAGACTTCCCACCACCTTGGGTTCCCTGGCAGGATACTTGTCCCTGCCCTATCCCATAGGGGAAGTATCATGGGCTTCTAAAGAGAGAAATTTCCTGAGGACAGGCAGAGACAAAGGAGGTGGGGGCGAGGATGGACTACCGTCTCCAGCCCTGGAAACTGTTCTGTGTTCAGTCAAAGGAGATGCCAAGTCAGAGTGGATATTCAGCAGCACCGTGCAGTCGGCCAACCTTCCTACATTACTAGGATAGCCTGTGAGAGATTCCCCCTATTTGAGAAGGGGAGTGCTCTGATCTTCTACTGGAACTGAGGGAAGCCTGGGCTTAAGGTGCCACCTACAGCCATAAAGGAGGCCCAGGTGACTTGCCATTAGAAAAACCTCTATGTTTGGGAGCAAGATGGCTGACTAGAGACATCCTGCATTCATCTCCCAAACAAGAAAGGGGCAAAGCAATAAATAAACAGCTGAGATTTGAGTAGAGTGTTGAAGGGAGAGTGCTGGTGTACGCAGGAGAGTGGAGCGTCACCTGTGGTGATCAGAATTCCTAGAGGGGATGGTTGAGGAACCTGGCTCCTGTAACCTCATTTCTCCCACCTGAACCGAATCTTCCCCGAGTCAGGAGGGACTTCCTGTTGCAGGTAAGCAGAAGATCTCCACTGTCACTGCTCCTGGCCCAAGTAACAGCCCAGTGTCCTCACTCCCAGTGAGTCAACCCCAAGATGGCCAACCTGTTGTTTGCACGCATGCACCCCTGACCTGAGAAACAGCCTGGTGGGCCCATCCTTGGCAGAGCTGCACCACCATTGCCAGATACGCTCTCAGCCCAGGCCACTGAGAAACTTGCAGATACCACTTGTGTAGATAACAGCTGAAGAGACTGCATGGAGACTACGCTACGGTATCCACCAAGAACCAAGGGCAACGCACCCCGCTGAACTCCCACCCCTTAGATGTAGTAATACAAACAAGTCTTCTCTTACAAAATCTACTCCACAAAACTGGAAAAGGCAATTTTTTTTTCTACCAGAAATGCAAAATCAACATAGGGACACACGAACAAGCAAGGAAACATATCACCTTCTAAGGAAAACAATAATACTTTAGGAAGAAAACCCAATTATAAAGAAATATATGAAATTCCAGAAAAATAATTGAAAATATTTTTTTTAGAAAAGATATTTTTATTTTATTTTGTTGAGTTCTGGGCTACATGTGAAGATTTACTACATAAATAAATGTGTGCTGGTAAGATTTGGGCTTCTAACATGCCTTCTCTCCCCCTGCTAGTAGACCTGATACACAGTGTGTGTTGGTGCTCCCCTTATCCGTCCTCCCCCCCTCCCTCTTTTAGCAATGTCCAGCATCTGCTGTTCCCACCTTTGTGCTCATGTGACCAGTGATCAGGGCCAACTTATGAGTGGTAAACATCGGGTATCCAGGGGTTTTTTTTGTGCTAGTTCACTTAGTATGAGGATCTCCAGCGGCATCCTTGTTGCTGCAGAGGACATGACTTTGTTTTTCTTCATGACTGTGTAATATTCCGTCATATATGTATACCATATTTTCTTTATCTAGTCCACTACCAATGGGCATCTGGGTTGGTTATGTGTTTTTGCTATTGTGAATAGTGCTGCAGTGACTATACATGTGCAGGTGTCTCTTGGGTAGAGCTTACATTCCCACCAACAGTATAGAAGCAAGTGCTCCCTTTTCTCCACAGCCTTGCCATAATAGCTATCCTTACTGGTGTTAGGTGGTAGCTCATTTTAGTTTTGATTTGCATTTATCTGATGATTAGTGAAGCTTAGCAGTTTTTCTTTTTCCTTTTCTTTCTTTCTTTTTTTTAGAAAGCAGGATTTATTGAGAGGACAGAATAGCTCCCACAGTGGGAGGGGACCCTAGAGGACTGCCCTGAGCAACTTTTCATATGCTTGTTGGTTGCTTGAATGTCTTCTTTGAGAAATGTCTGTTCATGTACTTTGCCCACTTTTTAATGAGGTTGTTTTTTATTTTTTCTTGTCAACTTGTTTGAGTTCTTTGTAGATCTGGATGTTAGACCTTTGTCAGATACATAGCTTGCAAGTATGTTTTCCCATTCTATAGGTTGTTTCTTTACTCTCTTGATGGTTTCTTTTGCTTATGAAAAAAACATTTTAGTTTGATAAGGTCCCATCTGTCAATCTTAGTTTTTGCTGCATTTGCTACATTTGCTTTTGAGGACTTGACTATAAATTCATTGCCTACTCCTATATCCAGAAGTGCGTTCTCTAAGTTTTCTCCTAAGATTCTTAAAGTTTGAGGTTTCACATTTAAGTCATTGATCCATTTTGAGTTAATCTTTGTATATGGTGATAGGTAGGGGTCCAGTTTCATTCTTCTGCATATGGTCAGCCAGGTTTCCAAGCACCATTTGCTAAATATGGTTTCATTTCCTCAATGTCTGTTTAATTGGCTTTATCAAAGATGAGTTGGTTGAAGGCCTGTGGTTTTATTTCCAGATTTTCTGTCCTTTTCCATTGGTACTGTACCAGTATTGTACTGTCTTGGTTACTGTAGCCTTGTTGTAAAATTTAAAGCTTGTATATTTAATGTCTCCAGTCTTTTTCCTTTTACTGAGGATTTATTTAGCTATTTGAGCTCTTTTTTGCTTCCATATGAATTTCTGTATTGTCTTTTCTGAGTCTGTGAAAAAAACGATGCCGGCAATTTGATAAAAATTGCATTGAATCTGTAGATTGCTTTGGGTAGAATGGACATCTTGACAATATTGGTTTTTTCAAACCATGAGCATGGAATGTTTTCCATTTGTTTGAGTTGTCCTTGATTTCTTTGAACAGTGTTTTGTAGTTCTCATTGTTAAAAGCTTTTTTGCCTCTTTGATTAGATTAATGCTGAGGTATTTCATTTTTGTGTGTGTGACTATTGTGAATGGGATAATGTTTTTTGTTTGGTTCATTGTCAGCTTGTTGGCATATCTGTCTGGGGATGGGGAGACACCTCTTATCAACAAGGGTGCCTGAACAAAGCATATTTGTATACCTAACCCTTAACTGTACCCCACAATATCATAATAAAAAAATATTGATTATAAACAACAAAAAAAGAAAAAAAAAAAAGAAATGCCACTGTTTTTTGTGCATTGATGTTGTATCCTGAGACTTGACCAAAGTCATTTATCAGTGCAAGAAGGTTTTTTGACAGACTCTCTAGGGTTTTCTAGAGAGTATAGGCTTAGAATCATACAATCTGTCAAGAGGGATAACTTAACTTCCTTTTTTCCCATTTGGATACTCCTGGTTTCTTTCTCCTGCCTGATTGCTTTGACTAGGTCTTCCGGATCTATGTTGAGTAGAAGTGAAAGTAGGAATCCTTGTCTAGTTCCGGTCTTAGGGGAATGCTTCTAGCTTCTGGCCATTATGCATGTTGTTGGCTGCAGGTTTGTTGTAGATATTTCTTATTATTTTGAGGAATGTTCCCTTGATGCCTAGGTGTTTTAGGGCTTTTATTAAGAAGGGATATTAAATTTATCAAATGCTTTTTCTGTGTCTAATGAGATGATCATGCTGTTCTTGGTTTTATACTTGTTTATGTGATGGATTGTGTTTATTGATTTATGTATATTGAACTAGTCTTGCATCCCAGCAATGAAGCCCACCTGGTCATGATGGATGATTCTTGAAATGTGCTATTGGATGAAATTTGCTAGCATCTTGCTGAGAAGTTTTGCCTCTATGTTCACCAGGAAAATTGACCCATAGTTTTCTTTCCTTGTTTGTTTTTTTTCATTTTTGAGTATCAAAATGATATTGGCTTTATAGAATGAGGTAGGGAGAATTCCTTCCTTCTCAATTAGCTGGAATACTTTTAATAGAACTGGTATCACCTCTTCCTTGTACATCTTGTAAATTCAGCTGAGAAACCATCTGGCCCAGGACTTTTTTAGGGGGTGGGAGGAAGGTTTCTTATAACTGAAACAATTTCTTGAATTGTTATCAGTCTGTTTAGGGTTTTAATTTCTTTCTGTTTCAATCTTGGGAGTTTATGTGATTTCAGGACTTTCTCCATTTCCTCTAGATTTTCTAGTTTATTTGCATACAGGTGTGCTTAGTAATCTCTGGTAATATTTTAAATTTCTTTAGGGTCATTTGTGACATTACCCTTTTATTTCGAATTGTTTATTCAGACACCTCTTGTTCTCTCTTGCTCATCAGTCTGGACAGGTATCTGTCCATCTTATTCTTTCAAATAAGCAACTTTTTGTTTCAGTGATCCTTTCTATGGTGTTTTTTGAACAGCATTTCATTCAACTGTGACTTTATTTTAATAATTTCAACTTTTCTGCTACATCTAGATTTGGATTGCTCTTGACTGTTCAGCTACCTTAGGTGTGATGTTAGGCTGTTTACTTGAGATTCCTCTATTTTCTTGATATGTGCTTGTAATTCTATAAACTTCTCTTTCAGTACTGATTTTATGGTATCCCAAAGGTTTTGGTATGTTGTGTCTTCAATTTCATTTATTTCCAGGAATCTTTTTATTTCTGCTCTGATTTCAGTGTCAACTCAAAAGTAATTCAGAAGCATGTTTTTTAATTTCCATATATTTGTGTGTTTTGGGGGGGTTCCTGTTAGTGATATTTGTTTTGTTCCACGCTGGTCTGAGAAGATGCTTGGTATAATTTTGACTTTTTGAAATTTGTTTATGCTTGATTTATGCATAAGAATGTGGTTGATCTTGAAGTATGTTCCATGTGCTGATGAGAAGAATGTTGAATGATGTGTTCTGTAGATGTTTATCAGGTTCAGTTGGTTGAGTGTTGAGTTAAGGTTCTGGATTTCCTTGTTAGTTTTTTACCTCAGTGATGTGTCTAAGGCTGTTAGTAGAATATTGAAGTCTCCGGCTGTAGTTGTATGGCTGTTTATGTCCTCTCTTAGTTTAATTAGCAATTGTTTCCCAAAAGTTGGTGCTCCTATGTTGGATGCATATTTCTTGCTGGTGGATTGAATCTTTTACCATTATGTTGTGTCTTCCAGTGACCCTTTTAACTTTTTTTTTTTAAGTCAAAATCTCACTGTCACCCAGGCTGGAGTGCGGTGGCATGCCCTCATGGCCATTGCAGCTTCAACTGGATGGGCTCAGGTGATCCTTTCATCTCAGCCTTCCAAGTAGCTGGAACCACAGGTATGTGCTACCATGTCTGGCTAATGTTTTGACTTATTGTAGAGACGAGGTCTTACCATGTAGTTCAGGCTGGTCTTGATCCCCTGGGCTTAGACAATCCTCTTGCCTCCACCTCCCAATGTGCTGGGATTACAGGCATGAGCCTGGCCTTTTTAACTTTTATTGGTTTAAGTGTCAGTTTTATCTAATATAAGAATAGCTACTTTTGCCCTTTTAAACTCTGTACTTGCCTATGCATTTGCAATGGGCAGAACTGCTCTTTTGTTTCTGTGCTTAGAACTTAAGCATCTCCTGAGAGCTTAGTCTGGGGGTGAAATATTCTCTTAGGAATTGGATGTCTAGGAAGGATTTTAATTATCCTTCATTAATGACATTTAGCTTGATGGGTGAGGAAATTCTTCGCTGGGATTGTTTTTTTTAAAAAGGACATTTAAAATGGGACCCCAGACTCTTCTGGCTTGTAGGGTTTCTAGTGAGAAGTCTACTGCAATTCTGATGAGTCCTCTCTGGTCGTTGGTAGTCCCTTTTCTCTAGGTGCCTTATGGATTTTTTTTTCTTTAATTATTTAATTATTATGTGTCTTGGGGATGGCCTTTTTATGTAATGCACCACAGGAGTTCTCTGGATCACTTGCATCTGCACTGTTCTGTTTCCCTTCAGTTTAAGGCATGCCAATAATTCATATATTTAGTCTCTTTACATAACCCCAAGCCTCTCATAGGGTTTGCTCATTGTTCTTGAGACTTTCTCCCCCTCCCCCCCTTTTTTAGACTAGGTTAGTTAGATCCTCATGCTCTGAGATTCTTTCCTCTGCCTAGATGATTCTACTGCTCTGGCTTGTCATTGTGCTTTGAAATTCTAGGAAAGAATTCTTCATTTTCAGGTGTTCAAATTGGACCTTTCTTATATTGGCCAGCTCATATTTTATATCTTACATTGTTTTCATTGCCTGAGTGATCCATGCTTCTATCTCCTTGTGACTTTCTGCCACTGTTTATGCAACCCATAGTTTAATTTCTATGTCTGTCATCAGGGACAGGTTGTTATAGATGGGTTCCATTGCTTGGGATCTGGGAGATTCTTTTGTGGGTGAACATTCACCAAGGCTTTGGGGATTGCTGATGTATTTTTTTTCTTTCTGGGTCTCCCTCATCTGTAAGAACAGACTCTTCTCATTTTGTTTTTTGTTTTGCTGCTTTTCAGTTAGATAAGGTTGCTACAGTTTGGGTGGCCTTTTATGGAAATTATGCTTTATTTTTATCCCTCAGGGTGTTCCCTATTGTGTTGCACTTCTTCTTCCCCTGGGTGTGGTAGTCCGTGAGGTCTTGACCACTGTGAGTCCTGCTGCTCTTCCAGAACAAGCTGCCCTAGTAGGCTGCCAACATTTGGTTGGTGTTAGAGGGTGCCTAAAAGAGATCCTGTTATGCAAAGACACGGGAATTGAATTCTAAGGGGCGGTTGGTCAATAACATCTCTGAAGGACCCTTTAAAGATGATCTCTTATGCCTCAGTCTATAGATTATTCAGTGAGATGTACAATGGCATGAGCTTTGTTCTTATCTCTTTTTCAGGGGCTATATTATTGTCTCAGGCATTGTAATGGGCTGTACCAGTTGACCTCCAGTCAGGAGGTAGCACTTGGAGGAAACAGCTAGCTGTGATGGTGGCTGTGGGCTTTTTTTTTTTTTTTTTAACTTGACCTTTGTTTCTCCAGGAAAGTATGCAGATGTCTAGGTGATGAATAGGATTATGGAAACTTCCAAAGATCCTCAGTCTCTGAGATTTTGAGGACAGTTAGGAGTTAAAGCTGATCAGGGAGGACCATGTCAGTCTAGGCCGCTCTCCAGCTTCCCCAGCCCACCCTCACAGACATGATTGGCTACTCCAGTGGGAAACAGTTCCCCTGGCAGCTGTGGCCATGATGTGGGTATGGTTGAGCCTTTTCTGTTGTACAAAATAATTCACACAGGATTTGTCAGGATGATAGAACCCACCACCACCACCACCACAGCTTCTGGCTTCCCTTCCTTTGTCTGAGGTTGTCTGCACTCAGAACTCAGTTTTTTTTTTTTTTTTCACAGCAATGTTTTTCTAGTCTGCATTCTTTTCCCCTACTGTGAGCACTCAGTAGGGATGGAGATGGGGGAAGAGCCCCTTGGCTACTGCAGTAGCACTGCAGTAATGACAGAGCCATCCGATTCCCAGAAGCATTCACATGAGGCGAGAGGGATTACCAGGAGCTCCTTGCAACTCCCCTTCCCTTGCTGGTTCTTTCAGCAACAAGATCTCTGTTACATTTTGCCCCACACCAGAGTTTCCTGGAGTGGCAGAACCTGCCCTCGGGTACATGTGGGTGGCTAGGCCAGACTTCTTTCCTGGCCAGGGAGCTGGATGCCAAGCACTGCCTGCAGGAAGTGAGTTCTTGGGAATGGTTTGGTCATGGGCATTCAGGGTTCATGTTGGTTCCCAGCTCCACCTAAGCTCTGGCAGCATGCAGCTGTGTATTCAGGTCATTTCCCATTACAGGGTGGGCTCCCTTGAGAGTCAGGGGGCCCTCTCAGTCTGAGGCTGTAGCAAGCACTGAATCTGAATTTCTCACACTCACCATTTCCCACATCTAGATGCTGTTGTCAGTTTCTAGCCAGAACCTGGAAAGATGGCTTTCCTTCCTGCTCTCTGAGTGTCCCAGTGGCTACCTGTGCGTTGTGGGATACATCCTTCATCTCCATTTTCTCTGACTGCTGGGACTCTCTTCATTGGTTTACTCCATGAGAGAGGCACCAGCAGCAGGAATGATAAGCCATTTGATTAGGTGGGCATCTTGAAACTCCATGAAAATATTAGTCTTAAGGAAACTCAGTGAATTACAAGAGAATACAGACAGATAATTAAACAAAATCAGGAAAACAATGAATGATTTAAATAAAAAGTTTAATGAGGAGATAGAAATCATAAAATAACTAAACAGAAATCCTACACCCTGAATAATTCAACGAATAAAATTTTAAAATACCATCAAGAACTTCAACAAGAGATTAAACAAAGCAGAAGAAAGAATTTCTTAATTTGAAGATAGATTATTTACAATAATGCAGGCAAGAAAAAGGAATAAAGAATAAAGTCAACAGGATTTATGGGACATCATTAAGTGAAGAAATATTTATGTTATGGACATTCCAGTGGCAGAAGAGAAAGTGAGGAAAACATATGTAATAAAATAATGGCAAAAAAATTCCAGGTCTTTTAAAAATTTTTGTTTTTTTTTAATATAAAGATGTGGGGTTCAATTCAGGATTAGGTATACAAGTGGTCATTGTACAGGAAAAGTTTGGGTTTTCCATTGGTCCCCACTTTGCCTGGTTTGAGAGCATGTACCCTTATTGATTTTGTGTCAACCTCCAACCCCAGCAGTATTCTGCTACTGCCAATCCCTTTCTTATAGTACTATGGTAAATGTTCAGGGTCCACTTATGAGTGAGAACATGTGGTACTCTGTTCTTTGTTTCTATGATAGATCACCGAGTCTGTAATCAGACTCGAAGTCCATCCAAGTTGCTGCAAAATCCATGTTTGTTCTTCTTTATGACTGCATGATATTCCATTGTGTATATGTACCACTTTTTTTTTTATCCAGTCCAGGTTGAATGGGCAGTATGATTGGTTCCATGCTTTTGCTATTGTGAATAGTGCTGCAATAACCATGCGTGTGCACATATCATTTTTGTAGAATGATTTTAATTCCTCCAGGTATATTCCCAGTAGGGGGATTGCTGGATCATATGAAAGGTCAATGTCTAGTTCTTTTTTATTTTTTTATTATTATTTTTAATTTAAAGATGTAGGGTACAATTCAGGGTTAGGTACACAAATGTTCATTATGCAGGTACCCTTGTTGATGAGGTGTGCCCCTCCCTTCCCTGGCAGTTTTCCTCAACTGCCAATCTCACCCCCCCCCGGCAGTTTCCCACTACTGCCAACCCCTTTATTATAGTATGATAATTGTTCAAGATCTGCTTATGAGTGAGAACATATGGTACTCTGCTCTTTGTTCCTGTGATAGATCACTGAGTATGCTAGACTCTAAATCCATCCAAGTTGTTGCGAAGTCCATAGTTTGTCTTTCTTTATGGCTACATAATATTCCATCGTGTATATGTACGACATTTAAAATTTTTTTAAATTTTAAGGTGTGGAATACAATTCAGGGTTAAGTATACAAATGTTGATTACACAGGTACCCTTGTTTTTTTAATATATACTTTTTATTTTAAAGTTGTGGGGTACAGTTAAGGGTTAGTTATACAAATATTCATTGTGCAGGTACCCTTGTTGATGAGGTGTGCCCCCCTTTCCCCAGACAATATTGATTACCATTAATCCCACCTCCCTTCCCCTCTCTGCCCCCTCATAGTTTCCTGCCACTGTCAATCCTTTTTTTATAGTATTACGATAGTTGTTCAAGGTCCACTTATGAGTGAGAACATGTGATACTCAGATCTTTGTTTCTGTGAGAGATCACTCAGTATTAGAAACTCTAATTTCATCCAGGTTGCTGCGAAATTCATGATTTTGTTCTTCTTTATGGTTGTGTAATATTCCATTGTGTATATGTGCCACATTTTAAAAATCAAGTCCTCTTTTGATGGATAGCATGGTTGGTTCCATGATCTTGCTATTGTGATAAACATACACGTGTAGGTTTCTTTTTTATAGAGTGATTTGAGTTCTTCAGGGTATATTCTCAGTAGGAGGATTGCAGGGTCATACGGAAGGTCGATTTTGAGTTTTAGGAATTGCCACACTGATTTCCACAGAGGCTGCACTAGTTTACGCTCCCACCAACAGTGTAGAAGTGTTTCCTTTTCACCACATCCTCTCCAGCATCTGTTATTTTTTGAGTTATTGATAATGGTCATTCTGACTGGAGTTAGGTGGTATCTCAGTGTAGTTTTAATTTGCATCTCCTTAATGACTAGTGAGGTTGAACATTTCTTCATGTATCTGTTGGCCGCTTGTATGTCTTCTTTTTTTTTTTTTTTTTTTTTTGAGTTGGAGTCTTACTCAGTCACCCAGACTGGAGGGCAGTGGCCGCTCCCGGCCACTGCAGCCTCCACCTGCTGGGCTCTGGCGATCCTTCCACCTCAGCCTTCCAAGTAGCTGGAACTACAGGTGCGCGCTACCACGCCCAGCTAATTTTTTTGATTTATTGTAGAGAAGAGGTTTCGCCAAGTTGCCTAGGTGGGTCTCAAACCCTGGGGCTCAGGGAGTTCACTCACTTCAGCCTCCCAAGGTGCGGGATTACAGGCTGAGCCACTGAGCCTGGCTGTCTTCTTTTGAGAAGTGTCTGTTCATATCTTTTGCCCACTTTGTAATGGGGTTGTTTGTTGTTTTCTTTTCAGCACGTTTGATTTCCTTGTAGATCCTTGATGTAAGGCCTTTGTAAGACATGAAGTTGGCAAATCTTTTTTCCCAGTCTGTGGGCTGTCTCCCTGCTCTCTTGATGGTTTCTTTGACTTTGCAGAAGCTTGTCAGTTTAATAAGGTCCCACTTGTCTATCTTATCTCTTATGGCCTGAGCACTTCGGATTTTGCTCGGAATTGGATGCCAGTTCCAACTTCCATAAGGGTGTGTCCTGCATTTTCTAAGGTTCTTATGGTTTGAGGATTTACATTTAGATCTCTGATCCACTTAGAGTTAATTTTTGTGTATGGGGATAGATGGGGGTTCTGTTTCAATCTTCTGCATGTGGTCAGCCAGTTTTCCCAGCACCATTTACTGAATAGGTTCTCCTCTCCCCAGTGGTGGGTGGTGGAGGCTTTGTTGAAGATGAGTTGGTTGAGAAATTGAGGTTTTGCTTCTGGAATCTCAATTCTATTCCATTGGTCTATATGTCTGTTCTTGTACCAATACCAGGCTGTTTGGATTATTGTAGCTTTATAGTAAAGTTTAAAGTCTGGTAGTGTAATACCTCCTGCTTTGTTTCTTTTACTAAGGATTGTTCTGGCTATTCTTGGTCGTTTGTGTTTCCATATGAATTTCTGTATTGCTTTTTCTAGGTCTGAGAAGAATGTTGCTGGTAATTTGATAGGTATTGTATTAAATCTGTAGATTGTCTTAGGTAAGATGGACAGCTTCACAATGTTGATTCTTCCAATCCACGAGCATGGGATATTTTTCCGTTTGTTTGTGTCATCTTTGATTTCTTTGCAAAATCCATATGTTTGTTCTTCTTTATGACTGCATAATATTCCATTGTATATATGTATCACTTTTTTTTTATCCAGTCCAGGTTGGATGGGCAGTATAATTGGTTCCATGCTTTTGCTATTGTGAATAGTGCTGCAATAATCATGCATGTGCAGGTATCATTTTTGTAGAATGATCTGAATTCCTCCAGATATATTCCCAGTAGGGGGACTGCTGGGTCATATGGAAGGTCAATGTCTAGTTCTTTTAAAAATTGCCACACTGTTTTCCAAAGAGGTTGCACTAGTTTGCATTCCCACTAGCAGTGTAGAAGTGTTCCTTTTTCTCCAGATCCTTGCCAGCATCTGTTATTGTTTGTTCTATTAATGGTGGCCATTCTTACTGGGGTTAGGTGATATCTCAATGTGGTTTTGATTTGCATTTCTCTGATTAGACAGGCTGAGCACTTTTTCACGTGTCTGTTGGTTGCCCATATTTCTTCTTCTTCTCCTTCTCCTTCTCCTTCCTCATTGGAGTCTCATTCTGTTGTCTGTGCTAGAGTGCAGTGGCACACTCATGGCCACCCTAGTGTTGACCTGCTGGATTCCTGTGATCCTTCTGCCTCAGCCTTCCAAGTAGCCGGAACTACAGGCACACGCCACCATGCGCGGTTAATTAATTAATTTATTTATTTATTTATTTATTTATTGTAGAGATGAGGTCTAGCCAAGTTGCCCAGGTTGGTCTCAAACTCACAGGCTCAGGCAATCCACTCGTCTTGGCCTCCCAAAGTGCTGTGATTACAGGCTGAGCCACCTAGCCCAGCCTCGAATATCTTCATTTGAGAAGTGTCTATTAATGTCTTTTGCTCATTTTTGAATGGGGCTGTTTGTTTTTTTCCTTTCCTTCCTGAGTTCCTTGTTGATCTTGGATGTTAGGTCTTTATCAGAAATATAGTTGGCAAATATTTTTTCCCATTTGGTGGGTTGCCTCCCTGTTCTTTTGATGGCTTCTTTTTCTTGGAGAGGAGTCTTTCAGTTTGATGAGATCCCATTTGTCTATCTTATCTCTTATGGCATGGGCAGTTGGGGTTTTGATCAGGAATTTGTTGCCAGTTCCAATTTCCATAAGGGTATCCTGCATTTTCTAAGGTTCTTATAGTTTGAGGTTTTACATTTAGGTTTTTGATCCATTTAGAGTTGATTTTTGTGCATGGTGATAGGTAGGGGTCCTGTTTCAATCTTTTGTATGTGGTCAGTCAGTTTTCTCAGCACAATTTACTGAATAAGTTTTTCTTTCCCCTGTGGGTTGGTGGAGGATTTGTCAAAGATGAGTTGGTTGAGAAATTGAGGTTTTGCTTCCAGAATCTCTAACCTGTTCCATTGGTCCACATGCCTATTCTTGTACCAATACCAGGTTGTTTTGATTATTGTAACCTTATAATAAAGTTTGGAAGTGTGATAACTCCCACTTTGTTTCTTTTGCTAAGGATTGTTTTAGCTATTCGTGGTCACCTATGTTTCCATGTGAATTTCTGTACAATGAAGACAGTGAAGAATGATTTTGGTAATTTAATGAGTATTGTATTGAATCTGTAGATTTCCTTTGGTAGGATGGACATTTTAACTATTAATTCTTCTTATCCATGAGCATGGAATAATTTTCCATTTGTTTGTGTCTTCTTGGATTTCTTTGAGCAGTGTACTGTAGTTCTCATTATAAAGTTCTTTCACTTCTCTGGTTAAGAAGATGCTGAGGTATTTCATTTTTTTGTGTGGCTATTATGAATGGGATTGTGCTTTATATTTGGTTCTCGGCCTGCTTATTGTTCATGTATAAGGATGTGGCTGTCTTTTGCACATTTTTTTTGTACCCCAAGACTTTTTCAAAGTCCTTTATTAGTAAAAGCATGTTTTTGACACGTTCTCTTGGATTTTCAAGATGTAAGATCATATTGTTAGGAAAGAGGGATAACTTAGCTTCCTCTTTTCCTATTTGGATACCCTGATTTCTTTCTCTAGTCTAATTGCTCTAGCCAGGACTTCCAACACTAGTTTGAACAAGAGAGGTGAGAGTGTGCAGCCTTGTCTTGTTCCTGTTTTCAGGGGAAATGTTTCCAATTTCTGTCTGTTTAGCGATATGCTGTTGTGGGTTTATCATAGATGGTGCTTACTATTTTGAGGTATGTTCCTTCTATGCCTAGGTGTTTGAGGTTTTTTTTTTTTTTTTAAACCAAGAAGGGATGCTGGATTTTATCAAAAGCTTTTCTGCATCTAATGATATAATCATGTGGTTCTTGGTTTTACATCTGTTGGTGTACTTAATTGCATTTATGGTCTTATGGATGTTGAACTAGCCCTGCATCTCAGGGGTGAAGCCTACTTGGTCATGATGGATGATTTTTGAGATGTGTTGTAGGATTTAATTTGCTAGAATCTTGTTGAGAATTTTTGCATCTGTGTTCATTAGGAATATTGGCTTATAGCTCTCTTTTTTTGTTGGATCTTTACCTGGTTTGAGTATCAGTGTGATGTTAGATTTGTAAAATGATTTGTGGAGAATTACATCTTTCTCAATTGCCTGGAATACTTTTTTTTTTTGAGTTGGAGTCTCACTCTGTCACCCAGACTGGAATGCCACCACAGCCTCGACCTGCAGGACTCCGGCGATCCTTCCGCCTCAGCTTTCCAATAGCTGGAATTACAGGCATGGGCTACCATGCCCGGCTGATTTTTTGATTTATTGTAGATATGAGGTCTCACCAAGTTGCTCAGGCGGGTCTCGAACCCGCGGGGTCAGGCAATCCACTCACCTCAGCCTCCCAAAGGTGTGGGATTACAGGCTGAGCCACCGAGCCTGGCTTGGAATGCTCGTAATAGGATTGGTATCAGCTCCTCCTTGTATGTTTTGTGGAATTCCACTGGAAAGCCATCTGGTCCAGGGATTTTTTTGGTAGGTAGTTTTCTTGTGATGGAGTCAATTTCCTGGGTTGTTATTGGCCTATTTACTGTCTCAGTGTCTTCTTGTTTTAACCTTTGGAGGCTGTGTGATGCCAGAAAGTCTTCCATTTCATTTAGGTTATCAAGTTTGTTTTCATACAGGTGTGGATAGTGACTTATGATAATCTTTTGTATTTCTTCGGGGTCAGTTGTGATTTGATCTTTTGCAGTTCCGATTGTTTTTATTTGGACTTTTTCTTTCTTTTTCTTGGTCATTCTGGCTAGCGGTCAATCACTCTTGTTTATTCTTTCAAAGAACTAACTTTTTGTTTTCGTTTATTTTTTTCTATGATATTTTTGTCTTCCATGTCTCATCCTTGGGCTTTTTCTTTGGTGATCTGGATTCTTCTGCTAAAGTTAGGGTTTTGTTGGTCTTGTCTTTCCAGCTCCCTAGGTGATTTGATAGGCTGTCAGCTTGTGATCTTTCCATTTTTTTTGACTTGTGTTCAAAGAGATATAAATTTCCCTCTTAGAACTGAATTCTTGGCATCCCAGAGATTTTGGTAGACAGTTTCTTCATTTTCAGTCATTTCCAGAAATCTTTTAATTTCTGCTTTGATTTCTGTATTGATCTGGTAGTTGGTCAGCATCATGCTATTTAGTGTCCAGGTCTTTTAGGGTTTTGGGGAATTTTGTTGGTGCTGTTATTTATTTTTAATCCACTCTGTTCTGAGAAGGTGCATGGCAGTATTTTGATCTTATAAAATTTGTTTATGATTGATTTATGGCCAAGTATGTGATTGATCTTGGAGTATATTCCATGTGGTAGTGAGTAGAATGTATATTCTATGGTGTTGAGTGGAGTATTCTTTTTTTTTTTTTTTTTTGAGTTGGAGTCTTACTCTGTCGTCCAGACTGGAGTGCAGTGGCCGCTCCTGTCCACCACAGTCTCAACCTGCTGGGCTCCAGTGATCCATCCACCTCAGCCTTCCAAGTAGCCAGAATTACAGGCATGCACTACCATGCCCGGCTGATTTTTTGATTTATTGTTGAGATGAGGTCTTGCTGCCCAGGCAGGTCTCGAACCCGCAACCTCAGGCAATCCACTCACCTCAGCCTCCCAAAGGCGCGGGATTACAGGCTGAGCCACCGAGCCTGGTTGGGTGGAGTATTCTGTACGTATCTATTAATTCCATTTGGTGGAGAGTCAAGTTCTGGATCTCTGATTTTTTTGCCTCAATGATCTATCTAGGGTCTTTAGTGGGGTATTTAAGTCTGCAGCTATATTAGTGTTAAAGTCAATATGTTTTTTAAGTTTACTTTGTAGTTGCTTTATAAATGCTGGTGCTCCTGTGTTGGGTGCTTACATTTTTAGGATGGATGTTTCTTGTGATGGATTGAACCTTTTATCATTATGTAATGTCTTTCTGCATCTTTTAAAATTTTTGATAATGCAACGATTGTTTTGTCTTATTAAGATCACGACTCCTGTCTTCTTTTGTGATCCATGTGCCTAAAAACTCATTTTGTATCCTCTAACTTTTAGTCTGTGTGCTCTTTTGTTGTAAGATGAGTTTTCTGGATGCAGCAAATTATTGGTGCATTAGTCCATTCACGTTCAGGCTGATTATTGAAATGTGATTGTTTATCCCTGTCCTGAGGTTCTTATACAGTTTTTTCTTTTTTTGTTTATTTTCTTTCAGCTTTTAATTTGACGTGTGTGTGCGTGTTTTAAGATCAAAAGGTTGTGTATATTTAAGACTCATAATACTGCAGGTTGTTTTCCAAATGTGTAGCAATAATTTACCCTCCTGCAGGCAGCCAATGACCAAACCCATTTCATAGCACCTTCACAAGCGTTGCTAATATAATTTTTAGATAGCTTTGCTAATTTTCAGTGTCTCATTGAGTATAATCTGTGGTATCCCAGGGAAAAAGAGTATCAGATTCTGGGAAAGCTCTTCCCTTCAATGTGGATTGTTTTGGTGCTATCTGGATAATTACCAGTCTGTTATTCACATTATGGCATGTGAGCCAGGCCTCTGGGCAGGATAATGAAATGAAATTCTGAGGTCTGCCGAGCTGAGGCCCATGCCCAGAAATGTAAAGGTATCTCTTGGATCATTCTTAATTGCAATTTCTTATGAAGAAAGATTTTGACAGAAGGAAGAATATGCAGGTGCCAATTGATAGGGAGGGCCATTGTTGCCAACACAACTTCTGTTCCACTCCTATCTTCTTCCCACTGGCAGAGCTGCATAGATCCACTAATCTCAGGGAGGGAGGGCCCCAGTCACAGCCCTAGGAGCTGAATCACAGCCAGATGAAAGTAAGCATAGTGTGTGTGTGTGTGTGTGTGTGTGTTTTCTTTTTTTTTTTTTGAGTTGGAGTCTCACTCTGTCGCCCAGACTGGAGTGCAGTGGCCGCTCCCAGCCACCGCAGCCTCGACCCGCTGGACTCTGGTGATCCTTCCGCCTCAGTCTTCCGAGTAGCTGGAACTACAGGTGCGCGCTACCACGCCCGGCTGATTTTTTGATTTATTGTAGAGATGAGGTCTCGCTGCCCAGGTGGGTCTCGAACCCGCGGGCTCAGGCAATCCACTCACCTCAGCCTCCCAAAGGCGCGGGATTACAGGCTGAGCCACCGAGCCCGGCCGTGTGTGTTTTCAAGCTTGCAGCTGAGATGTATTCTCTGTTGATTCTGTGTTCTGCTGTTCCCGTGGAACATGACCAACATGCTTGGTCATTCTTCTGTTTCTTTTTTCTGTGCTTAATACCTTTTAAAGCATCTCCTGTAGAGCTGGTCTGGAAGCTGCATAATCTCTTAGAGATTTGATAACTGGGAAGGATTTTAATTCTCCATCACTGATGAAGTTGAGCTTGGCTGGATAGGAAATTCTTGGTTGAAATTGTTTATCTTTGAGGACTTTGAATATTGGACTCCAGTCCCTTCTAGCTTGGATTGTTTCTGCCAATAGGTTTGCTGCTATTCTGATTTTTTTCCCCAGCAGGTAGTCTTACCTTTCTCTTTTGGTGCCTTTGCAAGTTTTTCTTGTATGCCTACTTTGTGTAGGTGAATTACTATGTGCCTAGGGGTTGGTCTGCTCATTTGATAGCTTGTGGGCGTCCTCTGTATCTCTTGTGTTTGAATAGTCACAACTCTGGTGAGATGGGGAAAGTTTTCTTGGATAACCTCCTGGTGTTCTCCATTTCCCTTTCTTCTTCTGGGATACTAATCAGGGACAGGTTCGGCCTCTTGATACAATCGCACATCTTCTGGAGGCTTTGTTTTTACTTTCTGAGTTTTCTTTCTATTTTTTTTACAGACTGGGTTAATTTCATGTTTTGGTCTTCAAGTTCTGAGATTCTTTCTTCTGCTTGATTAATTCTGCTTTCCATGCTTGTCATCTTGTTATTCATTTTCTGGATTAATTTTTTTTTGTGGCCAAAATCTCTGTTACAAGTTCTTTCAGTGTTGCATCTTGTCTTTCTTGAGTCTTATTCACTCTTTCCATCCATTCCCCAATCCCTGTTGTATTCGGGGGCCAGTTGTTGGTGACTTCCATTGTTTGCGCTCTGAGGTCTGATTTTTCAGGTGTTTTCTCTTTGTTCCACTGGGAATTACCTGTGTTCGTCTGTTGATTTTTCCCCCTCATTTGTGACAGATCTCTTTCTTTTCTCTTTAGTTGCATTATTCAGTGGCAGTGGGAGAGGCTTTCACTTCTGATGTTTGCTCAGTCCTCTATTCTTCCCTGATCAGGGCTCTGAATTTGTTATATTTTGAAATGGGGCTGTAGGTGGGAAGCTTTGTGGTCTTTTAGAGTTTTGAGAGTTGAATAAAGTGGAGCTAAGATTCAGAAACTACTTACAAATCACAATGTTCACTGATTGTACTATGGGTTCCCTGAGATCCACTCCCCACCACCACTCTATATGATGATGCAGTGGGTATGTGTGTGTACCATCTGAGTCCAAGATACAGTGACAGCAATGAGGAGAATAGAGATAAATAGAATGAAATAAGATGGACACAAATTAAAAAAATGAAAAAACCCATAGAACAACAAAAACAGAAACCAAAACAAAAAACAATTAAAAAGCAAAACACACACACATACCAAAACAAACTGGAACAGCAAAGAAAAACAAAACAAAAACAACAAAAAAACAAGAAAAACACACACACACACACACACACACACACACACACACACACACCCAACTCAAAATGCAAGTAGAAGAAAAAGATAGAGAGCAAAAAGGGAAATCAGATAGACTCTTCACACACATACTCACATACATATTAAAGTAAACAAAAAGACAAAGAGACAAAAACAAACAAACAAAACACTGAAAGATGAGCACTCAATCCTTCACATACATCATCAGAAAACAAAAAATGAAAGAAGAAAGAAATAAGAAAGAAAAAAGAAAAAAAAGAGGGTGGGTGGATGTGGATTGAACCCTCACATACACATTCATGCACAGAGGGAAAATATTAAAAAATTAAAAAACAAAAGAAACCTGCCTTCTTGTGGCAGGTTCTATAATTATTTCACTCAGCTTCCACTTTGCTGTCTTCTTCAGGGTTTTAGCCTCATTTACAGCCTCCCCTGTGTCCAGCCCAAGGAAGGAGATGGGGGCACTGGGGGTGTGTGAGGCTTCACTCTTTCCCTCCTACTCTCATATGGTCAGAGGATCACCTCTGATGGTGGGGCGTAGGATTGTCTTTTCTCCAGGTACTGGCAGGGGTCCACCCCAGTCAGGCTTATCCTGGAGTGGAGTTCTCCTATTGCAGTTGACATCCAGGCTCCACCTGGGTTCATCCCTCTCAGCTGTGCCCCAGCCATGTGTGTCTGACGTTCAGAAGATTGCTGGGGAGGAGGTAGTTGAGTCAGCCCCAGACTCACCACTGACCTCTTTGGAGGTCTTCTCATCCTTTTCTGGTTGTGCCCTTTGTCCTGTGGCTGATTCAAGGTAGGGGATGGGGTGTCTGAGACTCAGCATTTGTCCTGTCCCTCTGGAATTTGTACTTTCAGGATATTCCTTCTGGGTCATGATCAACCCCTGAGTAGTTAATCCGCTGGTTACAGAGATTGAGTCAGGTCTGTTGCTCCATGGTGAGCAAGCTGGAGTACTTGTCTGCCCAGTTTTCAAGATGGGGGCAGGGTGCCTTTTTCATCTTCTCCAGTGGGGATCTGCCTCTGGGCTTTCTCACTGTGCTCCTTCCACAGCCTTTGTTGCCAGTGTCCAGCCAGGTGCTGCAATGGTAATGCAGAACCTGGAACCAGGGGTCTCTTGCAGTTTCTTCCTGGGAAGGGCTTTGTTGATTTAAAAAAATGCCATTTGGCTTCTGTGCCCTGGGAAGTGCTAGGGACCAAGCAGAGCAATTGCAGTCAATTTCCAGGTCTTGAAAGAGAGAGGTGGACATTCAGGTCCAGGAAATGCAAAGAATCTCAAAATAATCCTCTCCTTAGAGAGGATTTTTATTTAAGTTGTGATAAGTTAAAAATATAAAGGGCAATTGGCGAGACCTCATCTCTACAATAAAAAAATTAGCCAGGCGTGGTAGCGCGCACCTGTAATTCTGGCTACTCGGAAGGCTGAGGCGGAAGGATCGCCGGAGCCCAGCGGGTCGAGGCTGCGGTGGCCGGGAGCAACCACTGCACTCCAGTCTGGGCGACAGAGTGAGACTCCGACTCAAAAAAAAAAAAAAAAAAGAAAGGAAAGGAAAAGAAAACTACAAGCCAATAACCCTGACAAACATAGATGCAAAAATTCCCAACAAAATACTAGTAAACTAAATATAACAACACATCAAAAAACAATAACCCCGAGCAAGTGAAATTTATCCCAAGAGTGCAAGCATGGTCCAACATATGCAAATCAACACACTCCACACACACAACAATATTATAAAGGACAAAAACCATATAATCATCTCAAAAGATGCAGAAAAGGTTTTTAGATCTACCCTTCTTTCTTCCTTTCTTTCTTCCCTCTCTCCCTCCCTCCTTTCTTTCTCGTTCTTTCTTTTTCTTTTTTTTGAGTCAGGGTCTCACTCACAACCATGACTCACTACAGTCCTGATCTCCTGGGCTCGGTGATCCGTCTGCCTCAGTCTTCTGAGTAGCTGGCACTACAGGCATGTACCACCATGCCCAGGTAATTTTATTTATTTGTTTATCTGTTCATTTTTTGCAGAGATTTCTTCATTAAATGTTTGCTAATTATTGCCTAAATTCTCCTTGATTACCTGAGCAGTGAATGCAGTTTAGCTGACTCAAACTACTGACCTGCAGCATTATAAGTTAGCTAATAGGTGCTGTTTTAATGTATTGTTTGTGATAATTTGTTATGCAGTAATAGAAAACGGGTACATACTGGCATTATTTCTTCACTGAATGTTTGGTCTAATTCACCAGTAAAGACATCTAGGCCTGGAGTTTTTTGGGAGGGAGAAAGGCTTCTTACAAATTAAATGTATTTAATAGATATAGGGCCAAATAGATGTTCACTTTTAAACTAGCCATAAGCCATAAAAAGACACCTTAGTGCCTACAAAGCAAGCATGACCCCTGCCCCCAAAGGTCAGAGGACTCATGGTCACCCAAAGGAAAGCAAGATAGGCCAGGGCATGGAAAGACTGCACAAACAGTGGTGAGGATCATTATTGTGCAGGGAAAACACTCAGTAGTCAGTTTTTAATATTGAACTATGTTCCATTGGTGCTATTTTATATCAGAGAAAAGGTAACTCAGCAGTCATCATACACCCCATTTTGGACCTTCACTCTAGGCTCCAAAAATGGAGCCCCCACCGTGTACCATATGTCTACCCCTCATCCCTCTTCTGTCAACATATATCACAGACCCACCCCACCTTCTCCCTCCTGAACACGCTGTACATCCCATGTCCTTCCACCTAATCAGAATGACCACTGGAGCCAAACGTCAAAACTTGTGAGCAGGTTTACCACATTTCACAAACTGTGTTGTAGTTTCTGACAGATTCTCTGCTTGATCAAACTTTGGTTAGGCTGCTGAGCTAACCAAGTATACTTCTTTGTAAAACTATATTTTAATAAAGAACGCTGCCAGGTTAGCAAGAACCCCCATCCTTGATATCTGATCACCCTCAATGTCTGACCTTCCATGGTCTACTAGATAATATTTAATAATTCTGACCTGTCTCCAGCAAGATCTTGTTAGGTCAGTGTGGCCAGAATTCTTCTCTCCCCTGATGTTTCTCTTAGTAATTTTCCTCTGATCTGCAACCCACCCCCCGCCTGCCCACTGCCATTCTGCTCTTTGGCTACACATTCTCACTTGTCCATTGGATTCAGAGATGAATCCAATCTCTTCCCACTGCAAAATCCCATTGCTGTGGTCCCTATGCCTATCATAATGGTTCTGAATAACATCATGCTTCTGAATAATAATGATACCATGTTTTAGCAAGTATCATTGAATACTTTTTAAACTTAACATTTTCAGTGCTTTTGTCAGAAAATATCACAGATTAGGTGACTTAAAACTACAGAAATTTATTTTTTCATAATTCTGGAGGCCAGAAGAGTAAAAATCAAAGTGTTGGCAGGATCATGCTCCCTCTGAAGCCCATAGGTGAGAATCCTTCATGGCCTCTTTCAGCTTTAGGTGTCTGTTGGCAATCCTGGCATCCCCTGACTTGCAGATGCATCTCTCTGATCTCTGTCTCTCACCTCACATGGCATTCCCTTCCATGTGTCCATATCTTTGTGTCTCTCATAAGGATGCCAGTCATATCGGATAAGGGCCCACCCTAATGACCCCACCTTAGTTTAACTGATGATATATATCATGGCCTTATCTCTAAATAAAATCACATTTACAAGTACTGGGTACTAGGCCTTTAATATATCTTTTTGGGGGAAACAATTCAACCCATAATGGTAGGTAAAAATAATTGGATAATGAAGAAACCATTTCTGCTGAAGTGAAGGTTTTGAGTTGGCGACTAATGAAAGGCAAATTTAAACATGGGAGTTGGATCATTTAATATAGGGCCCAGAGAGCCAGTATTTGCATAATGAAAGGCCTTTGAGCATGTTTCCAGATGAGTAAGTAGGTGGATGGTCATTTTTGTCCAGGGAGTCCTGGAGGGAGGAGGTCGGGAGCCCTGATGGTGACTGAAACATGAAAATGGCTTCCATCTACTCCCTAACATGGAGGAGGGTAGAGCCTCCTCCGCGGGACAAGAAGAAGTTATCAGGACCCAGCATTCTTCTCTGACACATCAACACGAGACAGTATTCATGGAAATTAAAATCTGATCAAAAGAAAAATTATGTGGATTTACAGTTTAAAGTAGAATGTGATGCAAGGCTGAATGAATTCCAGGTAAAATATGGTATCGATTATGTGAGATCAAGGTAGACAGGGTACAGGCTGTGTGACAAGATATAACGAGGTACATTAAGATTTTATGAAGTTTATTTGAGCAAACAACAAATCAAACCAAAAGCAGTGAACATGGAAGCAAGTCTACAAAATTATTTGATTGGTTATGGTTACGTAGTTGCTTTATTTGGTCTCTTTTTCTTTTTTTTGAGTCATAATCTCACTCTGTCCCCCAGGCTAGAGTGCAGTGGCACAGTCATGGCTACCACAGCCTCGATCTGCTGAGCTCAGATAATCCTTCCACCTCAGCCTTTCAAGTAGCTGGAACTACAGGCACGTGCTACCACACCCAGCTAATTTTTTGATTTATTGTTGAGATGGGGTCTTGCCAAGTTGTCCAGGCCAGTCTTGAACACCTGAGTTCAGGCAATCCTCTCACCTCTGCCTCCCAAATTGCTGGGATGAGAGGAATGAGTCACTGTGCCCAGACTATTTAGTCTCTTCTGTTGGAGATTTCCTAGTTATATAAATGCTGGTTGCTTCTGGTTGGTTAAGCTTAAGTCCTATCTTTCTTTAATACGGTCATTTGCAAGAAACAGTCAAAATTAAGTTTCACTTTGCAAATCAAGCAAGGTTAAGATCACTTTCAAGTTTAAACTGGCTTTATCTGTTTGTGCATTTTTCCAGGCCTGGTCTTCATTTTATTTTATTTTACCTATTACCCTCTTTGATCATCCTCTCAGCAAGTTGAGAGTGTGACCAAACAGTATTACATTACTCTTGCTTGCCACTATTGTCATATTTATTTATTTATTTATTTGAGCTGGAGTCTTACTCTGTCTCCCAGGCTGGAGAGCAGTGGCATCCTCCTGACCACTGCAGCCTCGACCTGCTGGGTTCAGGCAATCCTTCTTCCTCAGCCTTCCAAGTAGCCAGAACTACAGGCACACTCCACGATGCCCGGCTGATTAAAAAAAAATTTAAGCCAGGCTCGGTGGCTCAGCCTGTAATCCCATGCCTTTGGGAGGCTGAGGTGAGTGGATTGCCTGAGCCCGCGGGTTCGAGACCCGCCTGGGCAGCGAGACCTCATCTCTACAATAAATAAATAAAAAATCAGCCGGGCGTGGTAGCACATGCCTGTAATTTCGGCAACTCGAAAGGCTGGGGCGGAAGGATCACCAGAGCCCAGCAGGTCGAGGCTGCGGTGGCTGGGAGAGGCCACTGCACTCCAGTCTGGGCAACAGAGTGAGACTCCTACTAAAAAAAAAAATTATTGTAGAAATGAGGTCTCGCCAAGTTGCCCAGGTTGGTCTTGAACCCAGTCCTCTCACCTCAGCCTCCCAAAGTGCTGAGATTACAGGTGTGAACCACTGCACCTGGCCCAACATATTTACTGTCCATATGGTCACTGGAAGAGTGAGTCATATAGATTAGGGGCCCCAATCCCTGGTATCAATATGTGGCCTGTTAGGAACTGGGCTGCACAACAGAAAGTGAGTGGTGGGCAAGCAAGCATCACTTCCATTACTGTCTGAGTTCTGCCTCCTGTCAGATCAGTGGTGGTATTAGATTCTCATAGGTGTCCAAGCCCTGTTGTGAACTGTGCATGTGAAGGATCTAGGGTGGTGCACCTTATGAGAATCGAATGCCTGATCATCTGAGGTGGAGCTGAGGCAGTGACGCTAGCCGTGGGGAGTGGCTGCAGACACAGATTAACATGAGCAGTGAGGTCTGACTGCACAGAGACCATCATAAATCAGTTGCTTGCAGACTCATATCAAGACCCTGTCAGTGAGTGGCAAGTGAGTTGTACAGCTGCATCTGGTGGCAGGCTTTAAATCAGAATCTGACACTTATTTTAGTCCACACATGACCCACTCGTTAGTTTATTGATCACTTCCGTCTGTGCCTCTTTTTTAAAATGCTGAGTTGTATAATTATTTCATTATCATGTAATGATAATAGAAATAAAGTGCACAATAAATGTTAGGATCTTGAATCATCCTGAAACCACCTCCCACCCAAGTCTGGAAAAATTGTCTTCCGTGAAACCTGTCCCCGATGCCAGAAAGGTTGGGGATCACTGATGTGGATGCTATCATCATTGCCAGTTGCCCTGGGATGGAGGGTCACATAGTTGCTGCTGTCCAAAGTTGTACAGTCATCCTAGACTTGAGTGGCTAGGTTGTTGAGTTCCTCAAGTTGTCTCATCCTGATGGCAGTTATTTAATGTGTGAGTGGCTGCTGGAAAGTATTCAAAATCCTCGAGAAAATACAATGCAGCAGGAGAATACAATGCAATGTGGTGTTAATACAATGAGTATAAGAATAGATGCCAAGAATTGAAAAATTCCCTGGAAGCAGATATTCTAAGAATTCACATTTCAATCAACCAAATAAATCTATGGAAGAAGCATCAGTTGTTTGAGTTGTTTGATGAAAGGCTTGTGTCTGTTCCATATCAACATTTTCACCATGACCATATATATATGCACCTCCCTATCGGGCGATTAGAGTGTCTAGGAGCAACCTATTTTGTAAACTATTGAAGCAAGACTAAAAACCAGAGTTTTTAAGGCTTGGAGATAAGTGTCAGTGTCATTAAAACATGTTTTAAAGTCTTAGAAATATTTACAACAGCTTTTTTATAATTCAGAGATGCCAATAGAGGGAATCAATGTTCTGACAAATGAATAAAATCCTGAACTGCATGTAGTAAGAAGATTAGTGCTGTGTGAACGTCTCAGAGGAGCTATCCTATGAATGAACGTGCCACGATTAGTGGTTTCATTTGCAGAAATGGCATTTTGTATCTGAATATTATGTGTTACTAGTACCAATTCACAGCAAATATTCCAATCTGATAGCAATTCCTGATGTAGGATGGTATTGCATTGAAAATAGAATCTTGTTCCTTTTAAGGATAGAGTTAAAATTTGAGGTTCCTGGTTTAGGCAATTTGAAAATCAGTTGCCTTTGGTTTCTTTAAAAAACTAGGGAGCAAGCAGCATTCCTAATGATTGAAGTTAGGTAGAAAGAAGAGTTTGTCATAAGATTGGCATTGGGAAACAACCAACCCCAATTGGAAGAATTTGTTAGAATTTCATTATTGACAATTGGCACAGATAAATAAGGATTTTGTGTAACTACATTGAGAAAATTGAATCTAAAGTGTTTTACCACCTAACTGGGGAGTGACAAGTCTCAGAGAGGGACCATGAGTCTAATTACTACAAAAACAAAGTGCAAGTTTTTTTCCCTTGAGTATAAATAGAAAGTATAATATGGGAGGCCTGGCTTATTAGGCTTTGGGAATATGTTCATATCCCAGTGAGTTGATGCCAAATGGTCTTATTAGCAGGATAAAATTGCAAAACTATATCAGGTTACTTCTTTATAAGGACACAAATTCAGCACTCTACCTGAATAGTCACAGATGCTATTTTCTTCATACTGCCCATTAAAAAATTTTGCATTCAATTCAAAACCTAATAAATTTTTTAGTAACAGAAGCATCTTAATTATGATGCACATGGTCTCATTCTATCACATTGGTCAAAGCTATTTACTTCATGAAGTCACTGGTTTCTGGAAAAGACTTTCCTTAGGATATTTTTAGTTTTAAGCTACCTGTGGTCCGAAAGTTCAAAAGTCTAATGGACC
This sequence comes from Cephalopachus bancanus, assembly GCA_027257055.1. Lineage (NCBI taxonomy): Eukaryota > Metazoa > Chordata > Mammalia > Primates > Tarsiidae > Cephalopachus > Cephalopachus bancanus. The sequence goes on along the minus strand of JAPVLO010001305.1, from coordinate 19,748 downwards.
TTTCTTTAGTTGAGTTATATGGATCCCAGGTTTAAAAACCTGCAGTTTAGCTAGTGTATTAGCGGTTAAAAGAGCCCAGTAGGGTACTTTCTAATGAAACTTAAGGGCGGTTTTTCATGAATGCTTCATCCAGAATACCCAATATTCAGGTTATTGAAGGTATGATCATTATTGGAAGGAATAAAAACTTCCTTTACCTGGTAGAAATATGCTTTGGCATATTGCATAAAGGCCTTGCAATATTCACTTATATTAGAGTTTACAAAAGCAAGAGATATGCAAGTTGCCATAATTAAGGGCATAGTACTACCTGTTACTATTTTATAATGTGTTAGCCTGTGTTTTCTAGCAGAAGTAGATCTAATTGCCATTAATGCCAGTGGCAAAACTTTGTTCCAGGGTAGTTAAGTTGATTCAGCAAATTTTAGCTTCAATGTTATTTTTCCATTCATTTTTTTCTGGAAGACTAGATGATAAAGACAATGGTACTGCCACTGTGTTTGTAAAACCTTATTTAATTGGTTAATACATTGTTCAATAAAATAAGTTTTCGAATCACTGGAAATGTCTGCAGGGATCATCCTAAAGGAAACATTCTCTATTCTCTAGTAAGTTTTTTTTTTGTGGCTACTATTGTGGTGTCAGTCTTCCTTGGAGGGAAAGGCCTTGATCCACGTTGAGAACATGCACATAATTATAAGAATATATTGATAACCCAGAGAGTGGCAATTGTATGAAATCAATTTGCCGATGATAAAATTACCCAGCAGGTGGTAGAAATGTTCCACTCGAAACTTTAATTTTTCTTCCAGGATTGTGGGTCTGAAAAACCAGACAATTGTTATAAGCCATTTTTGAAACTTTAGAACAGTCCCCTCACCAAGAATTTTTCATATTTGAACAATTTTGTCTGCATGATGGTAAGCCATGGAAAGTAGACCTTTAATAGTGGTGGTTTTAAGGACTCAGAAAGGACCAGGTGGGCCTTAGTGCATCCACATCCCTACTAAATGTATATTCTTTTAAATGCCAATTTTGTTTTTCTAAATTAGGTGCATAGATTTGTTTATTGAACAAATTGTCATGGGTGGTTTGACTTGGCCAACTTTATGGAGTTTATTCAAATTGCCTATCCTGACAATTCTAGTACTAGCTGATTTAGCATGGAAGTCTGCCAGGACATTTCCTTGATATTCAGGTTTAGTTTTATGGGGTGAGCTTCAATTATAATAATAGCAAGCTGAAAGGGCAGCAGAACAGCAGAAGTTTGTCCACTTGGAATCCATTTAAAAAAAATTTATTTTAAAATTGTGGGAATCAATTCAGGGTTAGGTATACATATATTCATTGTGCAGGTACCCTTCTTGATGAGGTGTGCCCCCCTTCCCTAGGCAGTTTCCCACCACTGTCAATCTTTTTCTTATAGTATTGCAATAGTTGTTCAAGGTCCACTTATGAATGAGAACATATGATACTCAGTTCTTTGTTTCTGTGAAAGATCACTCAGTATTATAGACTCTGAGTCTATCCAGGTTGCTGTGAAGTTCATGATTTTGTTCTTCTTTATGGTTGCATAATATTCCATTGTGTGTATGTACCACATTTAAAAAAATCCAGTCCTTTTTTGATGGGCAGTACGGTTGGTTCCATGTTCTTGCTATTGTGAACAATGCTGGGCAAAAGATATGAACAGACAGTTCTCAAAAGAAGACATACGAGCAGCCAACAGACAGATGAAAAAACGCTCATCCTCACTAGTTATCAAGGAAGTACAAATTAAAACCACATTGAGAGATCACCTAACTCCAGTCAGAATGGCCATCATCAATAATTCAAAAAACAACAGATGCTGGAGAGAGTGTGGTGAAAAGGGAATGCTTCTACACTGTTGGTGGGAGGGTAAACTAGTGCAGCCTCTGTGGAAAACAGTGTGGCGATTCCTAAAAGTTCTAAAAATCAGAGAAGGAACAAACCTTTTTCTTCATGGAGATCCACAAATCCTTGACATCCTCCCCAATACTCTCCAGAAGCCACATATCCTTCACTTAATTATTTTCCACATTGAAAACCATCTGTTCTCTGGGTCTGTGCTCCATGGGGTGCCTGCCCAGCCCCCTTCTTATTCTCCAAGTGAGCCTCATGGAGTGTCCCTCACACTAGAGCTATTGCTCTTTCACTTTTCCTCACTCCGCATCATTGTGCTCTGCTTAAGATGCCAGGGAGAGCCAGGCTCGGTGGCTCAGCCTGTAATCCCACGCCTTTGGGAGGCTGAGGTGAGTGGATTGCCTGAGCCCGTGGGTTCGAGACCCGCCTGGGCAGCGAGACCTCATCTCTAAAATAAATCAAAAAATCAGCCGGGCATGGTAGCGCATGCCTGTAATTCCAGCTACTCGGAAGGCTGAGGTGGAAGGATCGCCGGAGCCCAGCAGGTCGAGGCTGCGGTGGCTGGGAGCGGCCCCTGCACTGCACTCCAGTCTGGGTGACAGAGTGAGACTCCAACTCAAAAAAAAAAAAAAAAAAGATGCCAGGGAGACATGGCTGAGCACCTCATAACCACACCAGGTGCCTCCTCCAGTTTCATCTCTCCAGTGGGTATGGAGGTTGCTTTCCTCACAGCCCAGCTCTATGTCTTTGAAGTTGCTGTTTCTTTTCTGTTATTTTGGGCTGAGGGATCTTCTTCCCAACTTCCTTTCTATCTGTGTGATTCCTCATGACTGGTCTTTGGGGATCCTAACCATTGCTCACTACTGATTCATCCCTCACTTTTTAATTCATCAATATTCCTGTGGCTGACATGACCTCAATCCAATGCCTCTCAAATCTATCATCCCAGAAGACTTCTTCCCAGACTCCAGACCTGTGAACCCCAAGTACTTCTCAAACTCAACACACCCAACTCTGAACTCAATGCCATTTCCCCAAATGATACATATGGTTTTCACATAACTGCAGGGGAAATCACCCATCCAGAACCCCAGCCATCTAATGTCTCAGTATATAGGCTCTGTGGGGACAGGTCCCCACCTCTGTGGTTTATTGTCATATCTGTAGCTGCTGACACTAGTAGGCTCCGATGAAAAATTTGTCCAACAAACCAGTGATGGTCTTTTGCATCTTCTTACCTCTTTTGCCCAAATGCTCAACAAAGCCTGCAGGTAAAGCTGTTATTTTAAAAATATTTTCTATTTTTTAATGTTAAATATGTGGGGTACAATTCAAGGTTAGGTATACAAATGACCGTTGTGCAGGTAAAGTTGGGACTTCACTTTGGTCCCCCCCCCAGCAGGCCTTTGAACAGTACTCTCAAATGCTCCCATCTCACACCCTCAGCAATTTTTTTCAAGCATTTTGTCATCTCCTGGTTGACCAATTACTCCTTCCAACACTCTCCTATTCATTGAGAACAGTATGCTTACTCTAAAAGGAAAACCTAATAATGGCATTCTTTAAAACCAACTCTGACTCCCCAGAGTTCTCAGATATGTTAGATGCTCCTTAGCTTGACTTGGAAGACCCACCTGAGATCACCCCAGTGGCCCCTGTTGCAGTTTCCCATTGGGCCACACTCTACCTGGTGATCCTCCACTGGCCCCAAATTCTATCATTATCAGTCAAGAATTCTGCCTAGAAAGTGTTTTAGCCAAGATGATCAGGTGATTACAAAAATCACTAAAACTCCATGGAAGCATGGCACTGTCTGCTACACCACAGCAGTTTTGAGGAAATGTCAGGGTTTTGCTGCTATTGATGCTATTGCTGCCATTCCCATGACTGCTGCTCCACCCTGAGAGCTTGGCACACTGGAGGTTGACTCCTGCATATGTAAACAATGTGTCTGTTTGACTTGGTTTCCTTGTTGTCACAGTAGAAAGTTATTTCCTCTGTATCGCCACCTTGGAAATCTCACATAAATGTGTCTCACTGGCAAAACCTAAGTCACAATAAGAATTCTAGCCAATGGGAATCTAAGAAATGCCCTCTTTTCCCTCCCTTCCCAGTCAGTTCTGTATAAGCAGTAATATATAAGCAAGTAAGTTCTACTTTCAATAATGACAGACTAGTTTATATCATCCTAACCATTCTGCATATAGAAATCATAAACTCTAGTCAAAATATAGAAAAATCATAGACTCTAGTCAAAGTATTGAAACAACTATTCAGATGCTCCTATGAACATTGAAAAGATGGAACATGTTAGATGGGAATCTATTCTCAACAAAAATGAATAACATGGCGGATTTCTATATGGTTCTCACCTGAGGCTACACCCTAGTGGAGTTACTAAAACAGAAGCAGAAATCTGCAATTTTATTGGGATTCAGAATCCCAAATTGGCTAAAAAATGAAGTGGAAACACCTAGAAAGGAGGTATCTAAAAAGAGGAGAGCCCTAAAATATGCACATAGGGTGCTCTGGCCTCTGAAGAGAGAGAGAGAGAGAGTGTGTGTGTGTGTGTGTGTGTGTGTGTGTGTGTGTGTGTCCAAGGAAAACAATGGATAGCAACAGCTTGGAGATTGAGAGGACTGAGCAGAGATTTCAGCGACAGCCCACCACAGAGAATAAAAAGTTTGGATTTTATTCCAGCCAAGTTAAGTACCTAACAGACACAAATCAACACTTTTCACACACAGATTATTAAAATACGTAATCTCCATAATGTATCATCCACATCTCAATACACTGGAAAACAACTACCTATGCAAATAAATGAAGAGATGTGATACACACACAAGTAAAAAGTACTCAATACACACCGAACTCATGATTTTGGAATTAGCAGATAAGAACTTTAAAACATGCACAAGGACTAAAGGAAAATATACCCTTAATAAGTAAAGAGGTTAACTGAGTAACAATGTAAGAGAGTCAATTGAAAACCATAAAAATCAAAAGTTGTGTATCTTAAGTTAATAAATCACCAGATGTATTTCAAAGCAGATTGGGGGGAATGTCAGAGAACTTGAGGAAAAGGGAATGTATCCAATCTGAGGACAAGAGAATGAAGGGTGCAGGAAGCGACCAGAGGGGTGGCTCCCAAAATAGCTCCGAGCATGATGAGGACACACCAGACAACAAAGGCCCTGGGTCCTGGCTTCTGTGCGCACAATTCCCCGAGCACGAAGTTCAAACCTACAAGCCTCCAATCCTTAGCCAGCTTTGTTAGGCGTCCAATAGGACTGCAACATGGCATCGGCCCCACCCTACTCCCATGCAGCTCCTCCAATAGAAACATAGCACGTCCCCTTCCAACCCCTGTCAGGCTAATAAATACTGCCCACTGCCTGAAACTCTCTTTCTCTTTTTCCTCCGTTACAGATCCTCTCTGTAACAGCTCCTTTAATAAATCTCTTGGTCCTGGCCGTGTGTGGAGTCATTACTGTAGCCAAAATTCTTTCATTGGTGCCATGACTTGGATCAGGTGCTCCCTCGCCTTTGTGTGGGTGTATTCCCATAGGCGGGATCCCTGACCCAGTGCCAGTGGCCACTCTAGCCCTACCGGACCTTCCCCACTGTTTTGAATGCGTGAACTGCATCCACCAGCGACGGTTGGATAGGTGAGTTCCCCAGACACGGAATCCTGAAACTTGCCTAGGGTTCCCAGGGGGAACTGACCGTTGATCGTCCGGCAGCCCCTCCAGCCCTAGGGTGAGGGGGAACGCACCCCGCCTCGGCCTTCACAGCCACAGTGGACCCTAAAGTCTTCCTCTTCTCTTTCATCTCTTAAACCTTAAAACTCCTGAAGTTGCTGGGCTGCAGCGGGCTGCAGGGGTCCCACATCTGCTAACCCACAGTGGCTTCCGTAAAACTCTCTCTCTCTCTCTTCCCCCTCCCTAAGGAATCCCATGGCTGTTGGGCCGCAGTGGACCCCGGGGGTCCCACGTCTGCTGGCCCACAGCGGATTCTGAAGGACTCCTATATCTGTTGGGTAGCAGGGAGCCTCAGAGGCTCCATGTTTGTTGCCCCACAGTAAGCCCTATTCGACCGGCAGGAATCTCTAACACGCTCCCACCTGCTGCCCGGTCAAGTGCTTTCTGTCTGGTTCAAAAATCCTTGCACTAGGTGACTTGACCCCCTCGGTTCTCCAGGAAAACCCTGGTTGTGCCAAACCCCTGTGACAACAGGCTTTGCCACAGCCACACTTCTCGGACAGCTGACTCTTTGGGGGATGCCCTGTTTAGTCTACCTGTCTCACCATGGGAGGCTCGTCATCCCTGCCGGCCAATTCCCCACTTAAATGCCTCTTAAACAATCTCACTACACTTTCTCTTTCTCCTGATATCAAACCCAAATGCCTAATTCGTTTCTGCATGCAAGACTGGCCAACATACCCCTTAGACAACCAAAATCAGTGGCCCCCCCAGGGGTCCCTCAATCCTGATATTATTTGGGACTTAGATAATTTCTGTGAGTGTTCAAAACAGTGGGTAGAGATTCCCTATGTTCAGTCCTTTTCCCTCCTCCGTGAACATCCCCGCCTCTGCCTCAATTGCAATCCCTCTAATCTCTACCCTCCACTCATGCTAGCATCTGTCACCTCTTTTACAACTTCTCCTTCTCCCACTGTTCTATGCACACTTCAGCATTCTCTCCAAAACTCCCCTCCCCCACTGCAGACACTGTAAGTCCCAGCTCTGCTACCTCCTCCTCCATCTCAGAGTTCGACCCTGCAGACGAGCCCCCCCTACAGGCAGCCTCAACAGCCTCAGGTTCCCCCGCCCCCACCCCCTTCTTCAGCTCCGCCCCCCTCCACTCCGGCAGCTCGATCCTTATACCTTCCTCTTCCAACAACTCCTCCGTGCAGCCCCCCAGTAACCCGGTCCAAGGCTGTGTCGACCCTCCTAGCACCCCTTCACGAGGTGGTGGGCGCGGAAGGCGTGGTTCGGGTACATGTCCCTTTTTCTATATCAGACCTCTCACAAATAGAAAAAACGTCTCGGATCATACACAACTAACCCTGCCACCTACATTAAAGAGCTTCAATACCTCATCCAGTCCAATAGCCTTACTTTTCATGATATCTATCTTATCCTCTCCAACACCATACTTCCAGAAGAATGTAGAAGGGTTTGGGAACAGGCTAGAACATATGCAGATGAAACTCATCAAACCACCCCCGCTCACCCTCTTGGGGTGACGGCGGTCCCAGACCAAGACCCAGGCTGGAATTACAACTCCCCTGCTGGCATTGAAGCTAGGGACCGTTTTTCTACTTGCCTCCTTTCCAGGTTGCGCAGGGCTGCACAAAAGACAGTTAACTTTGAAAAACTCCAGGAAGTTATTCAGGAAAAAGAGGAAAACCCCTCCAACTTCCTCAGCTGGCTCACCAGAGCGCTCCAACAATTTACTAACATAGACACTGAAACCCCTGATGGTCGACAACTCCTAATGACATATATTTTCTCCCAAAGCTATCCAGACATTAGGGCAAAACTAAAAAAACTCGACTGAGGCCCCCTTACTCCCCAACATGATGTTCTCACAGCAGCCTTTAAACTGTTCCATAACCGGGACGAGAAGGCAAAAAAACACAAATATCAAATGCTGGCCCAGGCCCTCCATGGCAACAGGGTCACCTCCGGTATCATGGGTGGTGGCAATGCCTGAAACCAATGACAACCACCAAGACCCTGCTTCAAGTGTGGGCAGCCAGGGCATTGGGCATGAGGGTGCCCCAACCCGGAGTACCCCAAAAACCATGTCCTAGATGTGGACAGGTGGGACACTGGGACCAGGTCAACCCCCCATCCCACTCTGGATGGGACTGGGTCAATCTCCCATGGGAAGGAGGGACCGGGTCAACCCCCCATCCCGCTCTGGATCTGTTGGGCATGGCAGCGACTTTAGACTGACGGGACCTTGGGTCTCCCTGCCCGACACTAATCTCAAATCATCGGGAACCCAGCATCACTATAATGGTTGACGGGCACCCCATCCACTTTATCCTGGATACCAGAGCCATCCTTTCTGTCTTACGAGAGTCTTGGGGCCTGACTTCCCTGTCTAAGTCCCCTATAGTTGGGGTAGGGGGCCAGTCCATCCATACACGCATAACTCCTACAGTTACATGCATCTTTGCAAACGTCCTCTTCACTAATTCCTTTTTGGTAATGCCTCAGTGTCCTGTGCCTCTTATGGGCAGAGACATTTTAGTCAAGTTTCAGGCATCCATCACCTTTAACCCAAGTGTGGCCTTCTGCAACCCTTCCCCTACAACCCCGTTCTTGGCCCTTCTAACCGCCGATAATTCCGACTCACTTCCCCCTTTGCCCTCCTCGATAGTGAATCCTCAAGTATGGGACACAGACTCCCCCTCCCTAGCACACTGCCCCCCAGTCCACATTCAACTTACAAATCCTTTCGCACATCCTAATCAGCCACAATACTCTCTTCCTACCTCCAGTCTTCTAGGACTCCAACCTGTCATTAACTCTTTGCTAAAAAAGGGATATCTGTGCCCCACTAACTCCCCGTTCAATACCCCCATTTTAGTGGTATGAAAACCAAACAGCACTTACCGCTTAGAGCAGGATCTAAGACTCATTAATGCAGCTGTCATCCCCATCCACCCGCTAGTTCCTAATCCCTATACCATCTTATCTTCAATTCCTCCAACTGCTACTCACTTCTTGGTTCTCGACCTTAAAGATGCATTCTTTACCGTCCCCCTGGCAGCAGACTCACAAACATTTACACGTTCATGTGGGCTGATCCAGTATATTGCCATTCACAACAACTCACTTGGACAGTCCTACCACAAGCCTTTCGAGATAGCCCCCACCTGTTCTGTCAAACCTTAGCAGCAGATCTTAAGTCTCTCTCACTTATCAAATCCACCCTTATTCAATACGTAGACGACCTCCTCCTGTGTAGCCCTTCCTTAGCTGATTCTCGAACAGACACTGCACTCACCCTTAACTTTCTAGCGGAGAAAGGATATCAGGTATCCCCTCAAAAGGTCCAACTGTCTGTCACACAAATCACATATCTAGGGGTAGCCATCTCACACCAACAGAAGGCTATAATGACAGATCAGAAGGCCCTAATTAAATCCCTACATATACCTAAAACTAAGCAGGAAATTCAATCATTTTGGGGGCTAGCGGGATACTTTTGGGCGTGGATTCCCAACTTTGCCTTACTGCGAAGCCACTCTATACTCTCACAAAGGGAGACTCCAATGAGCCACTCCTAACACCCTCCTCTGTTAAACAACCCTTTGTTGCCCTCCAGCAGGCCCTCCTGAGGGCCCCCACTCTTCATCTATCAGACGTACACCGACCTTTCATCCTATATGTCTATGAAAACAAGGGGGTGGCCTTGGGAGTCCTGAGACAACTTTGTGGACAAACGTTTGCCCCAGTGGGCTATGTCTCAAAATAGTTAGACCACACCATCCAGGGCTGGGCCCCATGTCTGCGAGCACTGTCTGCCGCCCCCATGTTAGTGTGTGAATCTAAAAAACTCATCTTTGGGGCCCCTATTACTATAACCTCCCCCCACCATCTACAGCCCTCCTAAGTTACAAAGGCCTTCAAACGCTGCCTCCTGGTCGAGTCCTATCACTCCTTGTCTTCTTTTTACAGGATCCCTCCATATCCTTTCAAACTCGTGCACCCCTAAACCCAGCCACGTTTCTCCCTTCTTCCACAGCCCCACTAACCCATGACTGCATAGAGACTGTTTAGGCTCTCCTCCCTTGCCCGGTTCACATCCAGGAAGGCCCTTTGTCCTCCCCCTCCTATACCTGGTTCACTGATGGCAGCTCCTTCCTACACAATGGGTCCCGGGTTGCAGGATATGCAATCACCTCTATTACACATGTCATTGAAGCAAAGCCTCTCCCGCCAGGCACCACTAACCAACAGGCAGAACTTATAGCTGCCACTTGGGCATTTCAGCTAGCATCTGGACACTCTCTTTCTCTTTATACTGATTCCAAATATGTTTTCCATATTCTCATCTCCCACTCGGCCATTTGGAAGGAAAGGGGACTATTTACCACCAAGGGATCAGCAGTGGTTAATGCTAAACTAATTTCTGATCTCCTTGCCGCCTCCTTACTTCCCACTAACAATGGTATTTCTTACTGTAAGGCTCACCAGCCGGACTCCTCACCCATCACTCAGGGAAACTCCAAGGCAGACAATGCGGACCGACAAGCAGCTTTAACATCTGTTCCTGCCTTGGCTGCTGTTGCTCGCCCTGACCCAGACTGCACACTCCCCATTAATTCACCACCCTCAACCTCCCCCTCCATTACAGACCTTATCCCATACCTACACTTAATCTTTCACACCAATCCTTCCACACTGACGTCTTTCCTAACAAACTTTTACATTCTCACTCCCCAACATAAGGAACTCATAAAAAGCATTACCTCACAATGTTCCATCTGCCAGCAAACCAACCCCAATATCCCTCTAAAACTGGGAAACTTTCCTACCCATCAAGCTCTGGGACAACTCCCAGGAGTGGAGTGGTCGACTTCACTGTCATGCCCCCGAACGCAACCTAAAATACCTCCTTGTCTTCATGTCTTCTACCCACCTTTTCCGGGTGGGTAGAAGCATTTCCAACCTCAAATAAATGAGCAGCAACAGTAGGGACTATCCTTGCTAGCCATATTATTCCCAGGTTGGGTGTCCCCATGTCCCTACAATCTGACAATGGGCCCGAATTCACTTCACGGGTGGTACAGTCTCTAACAACTGATCTTCACATTGATTGGCATTTCTACATCCCATACCGCCCACAGTCATCTGGAAAGGTAGAGTGAACCAATTGGACCCTTAAAGACATCCTCACTAAACTATCCCTCGAACTACATCAAAACTGGGTCACCCTCCTTCCTTTGGCCCTCTTCCACTTACGAGTTCTCCCCAAAAAACCATCCCAACTCTCACTTTTTGAAGTAATGTATGGCCGTCCAGCGCTGCCTCCAGGAGTCCTCACCTCAACCCCTCTGACACCCACTCATGTGCTTTACCCCCTCTTGTCTTTCATTCGTTCCCATATTTGGGAATATCAAAATCTCCTCTTACCTGTTTCACCCAGTGGTCAAATCCCACCTCCCCTCCTTCCTGGACAGTGGGTCTATCTCTCTGACCCAGAAACAAAGTCTCTTTTAAACCCAAAGTGGTCTGAACCTCTTCAGGTAATTTTATCGACTCCCACGGCCGCAAAACTCATCATGGGCCGTCGTCAGGTCACCCCATGGATTCACATCTCCCGCTTAAAACCTGCTGCCCCTCCTTCCTCGCATCTCACCCATAATATTTGTCCACCCACCTACAGGTATACCTGCTCCAAGGTTCCAGACCAACCACTTAAGCTTTGCCTGTCTCAACTCACCACTCATCCCAACCCAAATCCAAACCAACATCCTGGATACAACACAGAACACCTGTGACCCTTGGCCCCTCTCCTTCCTTGGCCTGATTGCCATCCTACTTCTATATTACTCACCTGTTCGACACCCACACGCTGGCCGTCTGCGGCAAAAATTCTGTTGGCTACTACCTATCTCCTAATTGTCACAGGCTTTGTTCTCATCAAATGCCTCCTTTAAACACCAAAGTAGCCCCCAGTCTTGCCTCCAAAGTCACTACCCTCTTATTTCTCATCCTTCCATTAACCCAAACCTACCAACCTCACCCCTATTATGCACCAGGTAACTTTTCCTGGAAAATAATAAACGCCGCTACACAAACTGTAGTCTCCACCTACCTTGGACATGGGCAGCCGATATTTAACTTTGATCTTTGCAAACTATGGCCCAGTCTGTCCATTGTCCCCAAGGGATGGGGAAGCTCTTCCACCAGAGGATGGGGATGTAGTTATGGCAGTCTGGAAGATGAAATTCAACACAAGAATGTCAAGTTCTATGTCTGTCCTGACACTGGAGACAACACTGCCACAAACCCCAGCAGTTTTTCTGCGCTGCCTGGGGATGTGAAACCATAGCCCGTGGAAAGGCAACTCTGACCCTTACATATCAATTGTAAGACTGCCCTCCACTTCTCCCTGTACACAACCCCAAACCTGCAATCCACTATGGCTTATCATCACCCTGTGGGATGCTTTTAGCCTTCAAAAAACATGGGACACTGGAAAAAAGTTCAAACCTGCAAGCCTCCAATCCTTAGCCAGCTTTGTTACGCATTCAATAGGACTATAACACGGCATTGTCCCCACCCTACTCCCATGCAGCTCCTCCAATAGAAACATAGCACGGCCCCTTCTGGCCCCTGTCAGGCTAATAAATACAGCCCACTCCCTGCAACTCTCTCTCTCTTTTTTTCCTCCATTGCAGATCCTCTCTGTAACAGCCCCTTTAATAAATCTCTTGATCCTGGCCAGGTGTGGAGTCATTACTGGCACCGAAATTCTTTCAATTACCTCCTCTGTCCAAGCTAGTTCCTTTTATTTCTCATGGCATATTATCTGATTATTCACTTCTTATTCATGTTTTGTTGTATTTTATTCATAACATACAGTAGAAACATTTTAAAGGGTATGTGCTTTCTATATTTAATGTTTTTAAAAATATGTCCTTCCACTGTCTCTTAAGTGCCACCATGATTTCTTCCAGTGCAGTACATTTCAAACCTGCAATATCAACCTAATGGACTAAGAAGAGAGTGACAGAAACTGAGATGAACATACAAAGAAACTCAAGTAACTGTTAAAAAAAACAACAAAAACTGGTCACCTGTAAACCTCTAAATGGACAGATTAACCCTGAAGAAATTTGAGGCTGTGGTGACTTCCAAAACCTCTTTCCAATGAAGTTTCTCTATGTGTTTAGTGTGAGTGGAAATAGTGTAGTCAAAGAAATGAAAACAGACCAGAAACCTCAGAGTTTCTGGAATAGTAGAGAGGTCTAAGAAATGAAAGTAGTTGTGAATTCTTCCAAGATTTTTCCAAAATCAGGTTTTCAGAGTCTGAGCCCAGCTCTTTGTTCCTGGTGGCCTTAAAAAAACAAAACCAGCAGACAGTGAGGTCATATCAAAGGAGGGTAGTTGTGGGATTGATACCTGGGGATCTCACATCTCCTGTGGGCTGCTGGTTCCAACAAGTTCAGGTAAGGCAATGCATCAGTTTTTATTTCAAGGAAATTAATTAATTGATAATAGGTGCACTTTGCCCTGAATATTTTTCTTCTGCAGCTTAAAGTGCTTCATGACAGATATCATACCCCGGTGTCTATGGATGCAATTTAAAATTAATTGTATCCGGCCAGGTGCATTGGTTCAGCCTGTAATCCCAGCACTTTGGGAGGCCAAGACAAGAGGATTGCTTGAGCCCAGGGGTTTGAGACCAGCCTGGGCAACTTGGTGAGACCTCGTCTCTACAATAAATCACAAAAAAGCCAGGCATGGTGACATACATTTGTAGTTCCAGTTACTTAGAAAGCTGAGGCAGAAGGATTGCCTGAGCCCAGCAGGTTGAAACTGCAGTGGCAGTGAGCATGCCACTGCACTCCAGCCTGGGAGACAAAGAGTGATGTGCCAACTCAAAAAACAAATAAACACATAAATAATATTAATTGTGTCTATCCCCCAATGGCTGTAGGTAAGTTAATCGTCTACTATTGAAGTTTGTATAACCTTTACTAGTCACAATATAAGTTGTACAGACCCTTTTGCCGGTTACGTTAAACAATTCATCCAAGCAGCACTGTTTCAACAGAAAAATACATAAGTAGTTATGATAAGAGAATTCCTGTGCTAGGTGTTTTTGAGATGCAAATAGAGATTTCTGCCCTTTGGAGTTCTCAGCCTATTAGGAAAGGTAGGATAAGCTTAATAGCACAGAACAGAGTAACTTTTGAATTGCAACCAGTAAATCCTGCTAAAAAGACAGTAATATTAATCTTCATATCGCATTCAATAATTTGTGTACTGCCTAGAACAAAACTGGTATTTCATATATGGAAAACTTTCATCTTTTTTGTCTTTGCCTATGCTTGATCTCTAAGAAGCTAATGTCAGCACTTTGAGGAGATCATTCCTATAGCATTGAATGTCTTCTAGAAACTCTCAGATAAGCACAGCTACTTACATGAGCTAAAAATCTTGAGGCAAATGATTAGATAGCTTGCCTTTGGTATTCTCAAGTGCAGTAGATCTCTTGAACTTATTTCACCTAACTGAAATTTTGGGTCCTTTGATCAACATTTCCCCAATCGCCATACATCCCAGTCTCTGGTAATTTCCATTCTACTCTCTACTTCTGAGTTTATCCTTTTATTTAATGAATTCTCAATTTCAGCTAGACCAATTGAGAAATGGAAAGGATTTGACATTCAAGCAGATTTATGCCTAAAATTAAAATTTCAACAGATATTCATATTCTTAAATCATTACTAACTGTAAGCAGCTAAAAGAACTTGAAAGCATATACCTTAAGAGTCAACTGATTGAATAACAATCATACTAAGGATGATAACATTTCTTGAGCATCAAACTACTAACTGGAATTGTTTAAGAGCTACAGGAAAAATGTAAAAATGCATGTGGAAGAAAGACTAAAGATGTAAATACAAAATAAACTCTCTGTATTAAACTTGTTTCCATGAGAAACTACTGTCATTCTTTAATGAATCTTGATAGAGTGCCTGCCATGTTCCTAGCATGTCCCTAGGCACTTAAGAAATATAGACATCAGTAAAAATGAATTTCTTATAAAGAAGATGAGATAAATTTATAAACAAAACCAAGAAAGACAATGTATATTACAACTGAATTGCTTTAGGTTAAGAGCCTGATAAAAAGTATTTTTGTTTGTTTTGGCTCTTATCAACCATGAGGTTGTTCATAAAAATTCCTGAGTTTTCTTATTTAGAGAAAGTATATAAAAGTATCTGCCCTGCTTAACTCATGGGGATATGTCAGTTTCAAGTAAGATTACATAAGGATACATTAAAAAATATTTTTAAATATTATGCATTTTTAAGAATAGAAAATAACTACTTTTCTCCAAAGATGGACACTATTTAATAGAGATTTCTAAAGACACACAACTTATAGGAGCATGATAGATTGATAGATAGATAGATAGATGACAGATAGATACATAGATAGATAATAAAGGTGGACCCAAAAAACTCAGAATTTATTTACGGAAATTATATATTCTTGAGGGAAACTGCTAGGGTAGGGAAGGGCATACCTTATCAACTAGGGTACCTGCATAATCAATGTTTGTATACCTAACCCTAAATTGTACCCCACATCTTTATAATAAAAATAAATAAATAATAATAAATGAATAAAAATTGTATATTCTCACATGATTAAACATCAGCCACTTTTAAAGTACTCTCTGATGTAATACACCTATTGAGATGTTTTTTCCACTGCTCAAAACCATTTTGAACTCATCAATTTTGAGGCCTTTTAGTGCTTCTGCCAGTTTTTGTTTCGCCTCTTTCACATGGACAAAATATTTCCCTTTGAGAATATTTTCATCTGTGGAAACAAGCACAGAAAAAAATGTCACTGGGGGTGAGAGCAGGTGAATAGGGAGGGTGAGGCATGCTATTTTTCATCAAAAACAGCTGAACACTCAGCACAATGTGGTCAGATTGTTCATGTAAATCACCCATGATGAAATGGGCAAAAAGAATCTCAAAAAAATTTTTACTGAAGCCAAATACAGTCTCTCACAACAATGCTAGCTGGTACACTGATGCTGAGGGGTTCCTAAAACACCAAGCAGGAAAATTCTCTACTTCAAGGGGCCCACCCTCCAAAAAAATAATTCTGGGTTTTTTTAGGTCTCCTTCATAAATATATAATAGATAGAAAAAGAGAGAGAGAGAGAGAGAGAGAGAGAGAGAGATGATAGATTAAATAGATAGATGATAGGTGGGAGAGAGAGAGAGAGAGAGAGATATGAGATGAGATGAGTAGAGAGGGGTGTTGTATATAGGACTTGGCTCATGAGATGAGGGAAGTGAGAAGTTCCATGATATGCCATCTGCAAGCTAGAGGATCCAGAAAACTGGTGGCATATGTACTGCAGTCCACGTCTGAAGGCCCAAGAACCAGGGAGGATGATGATGTAACTCTCTATGTGAGGCTGGAAGGCTGATAACCTAGGGATCCGCTGAGTCAAGTCCTGAAGTCTGAAGCCTTGAGAAACATGGAGTTCATATGTCCAAAAGCAGGAAGAAGTGGATGTCCCAGCTCTGGAAATTGGCCATTTTTTCTGCCTTCTTGTTCTTTCGGATGGTGCCCACCTTCACTGGGGGAAATCAGACCCTTTTGTACTTAGTCTGCTCGTTTAAATGCCAGTTTATTTCAAAAACTCCCTCATGGACATATCCAGAAGTGATGCTTTACTCGATTTCTGGCTATCCCTTAACCCAGTCAGTAGAACTCTATAAGGAAGCATCAAACCATGTGAGGAGGAATTTTTAAAAATCTCTTTCTTTTACTCTTTTTATTACTTTATTCTTTTTTATTTGTTTTATATTATTTTAAAGATGTGGGGTACAATTCAGGATTAGGTATACAAGTAATGATTGTACAGGTAGTTTGGGCCTCCCTTTTGTCCCCACTTTGCCTGGTTTGACATCAGGTACCCTTACTGATGCTATGTGTTTCACCCTCCCCCCCGGGAGTTTCCACTTACAGCCAATCCCTTTCTTATACTATTATGGTAAATGTTCATGCTCTGCTTATGAGTGAGAACATGTGGTACTCAGTTTCTGTGATAATTCACTGGTATTATAGACTCTAAATCTATCAAGCTTCTGTGCAGTCCATAATTTTGTTCTTCTTTATGGTTATGTGATATTCCATTGTGTATAAGTACCACTTTTTTTTTAAATTCAGTTCAGTTTCAATGGACAGCAAAATTGGTTCCAAGTTTTTGCTATTGTTACTGGTGCTGCCATTAATATTTGTACCTAGGTAGAGTGATTTTTTTGTAGAGTGATTTAAATTTTTCCAGGTATATTCACAGAAGGAGGATTGCTGGGAATTTGAAGGTTCAAGTTCCAGTTCTTTTAGGAATCATCACACTGTTTTCCATAGATGTTGAACTAGGTTGCATTTCCACCAACATTGTAGAAGCATTCCCTTTTCTCTGCATCCTCACCAGCATTGTTGTTTTCACTTTTATTAATGATGGCCATTCTTACTGAAGTTAGATGGTATCTCAATGTGATTTTGATTTGCATTTCTCTGATGATTAGTGAGGCTGAGTATTTTTTCATGTGTCTCTTGGTGGCTCGTATGTCTTCTTTTGAGAAGAGTCTATTCATATCTGTTTGCTTAATTGGACTGTTTGTTTTTTTCCCTTTCACCATGTTTGAGGTCCTTGTAGATCCTGGATGTTAGGCCTTTGTCAGATATGCAGCTGGCAAATACTTTTTCCCATTCTGTGGCTGTCTCTCCACTCTTTTGATGATTTCTTTTGCTTTGCAGAAGCTTTTTGGTTTGATGAACTTCCACTTGTCAACCTTTTATGGCATGGGCTTTTGGGGTTTTGATCAGAAATTGGTTGCCGGTTCCAATTTCCATAAGGGCATCTCCTGTGTTTTCTAAGATTCTCAAAGTTTGAGATTTTACATTTAGGTCTTTGATTCATTTGGAGTTGATATTTGTGTATGGTGATAGGTAGGGGTCCTGTTTCATTCTTCTGCACATGGTCAGTCAGTTTTTCCAGCACCATTTACAGAATAGGTTCTCCTCTCCCCAGTGGTTGTTGGTGGAGGCTCTATCAGAGATGAGAATACTTTATTTGTATCTCTACTCAGAAGTTGGAGTGGTTTATCGGATTAGTAAAATTTGGAGGGATGAGTTTATCTTAGACTAGCTTTGTTCTTCTTAGAGGAAAACATTCACAAGAAGCACAAGTTCTTCCTTCTTGCATGCTAGGGATCCTACCTCAGTAGATAGAGCATGCCTACCCCTGTATGGTGCTAACTGGTCCTGGAGATAGAAGGATTTGTTTATTGGGATAAGTATTAACAAGCCTGCTTACCATCAGATTGAAACCACATAACTCAACTTCAGCCTCGATCAGTTAATAATAATATGTTCCATTCATGTTTAATTTCTGATGTTATCCTCATTTATTTCAGAGTAGATAGGAGTGCCAATTTTTTATGTCCTTTTGGAAACCTTCAAATTCACTAGAAGTTATACCATAATTAATATTATATAATAAAGTATTAATTTAATCTTGTCAATTCTCCTTATTTTTTTAATCTAAAATATATTGCACAAGTGAACCATATAGGTGTTCTGGTGTAAATTATTCCATCCAGCTAAAATCAGAAGGAATAAATCAAGCTTTCCTTTCCAAAGAAGAAATTATCTAATAGATCCAGAGAGCAGTCAGCTTGCAGGAGATGAGAATGGTGATATTTGTGTCACATATTTGCCATCATTGACATAGACAGTTATAGGTACACTAAATTAGAGAACTAAAAAAGGAAAAGGGAGCATGTTTGCCCTGGAATATACTCCCATGACTCAGTGACATGCACGACCTCATATGGTCCAAATTATAAGCAGGTTCTATTTGGATATTTTTTTTTTAGGTTAACAGGAAAGTCATTCGCCTTCTGAAAAGAACCTACCTCTCCACAAGTCAACGCAAAGATTCAATAACCCAAAGCAGTTTCCTAGTCATCATAGGTATGTTCCAGTGACTGATGATTCTGCAGAGTGAGATGGAATTCTGTGGAAAGAATTTACTGGGGACACAATTAAATTCAATACAATATAATCAATTTAACTGTGTGGCCTTTTTTTCATACTTTAAGAATAACAGTACAGGAACAGATATAACTAAAGCCTGAAATTGACTCTAAAAATACTACTGCCAGTCTAGGAAATGAGTTTAAAAGGTCATCAAGTGATTATAGTTGATGTCTTAAATGTAAAAAAATAAGTATGCAGAAGCTACAAAAGAAGCATAGAATGAGTGATTTACTCCAAAGGAGTGCACATGCTGGACAAGAGAGGAGAAGAAAGGCATTTTAAACCATAGTAATAGCAAGTGCTTATGCATGAGGTACATAAAACCAAATGTCATATTCAAAAGAGAGTCACACATATTTTTGTATCAATAACATAGATATAGATGTATATATATAATATGTATTTATATTTTTATAAAAATTAATTTTATATTATAAATTATAACAAATTATTTATAATAATTTTATATTTATCTTTTATAAAAATATAAATATAAAATCACAAATATAATAAATTTATAAGTTAATTTTATACATTATAAAATATGAATATATAAAATTTTTATATTTATAAAAATATAAATATATACATATTTTTTAGTTGGAACTCTTACTCCATCGCCCAGGATGGAGTTCAGGGGCATGCTCATGGCAACCCCAGTGTTGACTGCTGAGCTCAGGTGATCCTTCCACCTCAGCCTTACAAGTAGCTGAAACTACAGGTGCGTGCTACTATGCCTGGCTAATATTTTGATTTATTGTAGAGATGAGATCTTGCAAGTTGCCCAGGCTGTTCTTGAACCATGGGCTTAGGCAATCCACTCACCTTGGCTTCCAAAATGCTGAGATTACAGGCTTGAGCCACCTCACCCAGCAAATATATATATATTTAAAAGGACAGTGCATTTGGAGAGGAAAGCAGGGTGCCGGTTATAAAAGGCTTTATCTGCAATCTTAAAAGACTTGTATGTTATTATGTAATTAGGCAGTCATTGAATGCGTTTAAGATAGAGCAAACATAATGTTT